>JAVIWB010005148.1:0-68508 GCA_031893035.1 Dermolepida albohirtum
CAATAAAAATTTTTTTTTTGTTTGCGGGTCTCGAAATATTAACGGCTACCCTCGTATATGATGCGATTGATGCACTTTTCTAGTTATGTCCATGTCCGATAACCGCAGACACCGAATGTAAGAAACAAAAATATAGAAATTGATTCGTATTAAATAATAGTTTCATACTTACGGCGTAATTGAATTTACAGTGCAAGAGAACCATTCGGGTACTGTCGTCCAATTGGCAGCTACTTTAACGAAACCTAACGCGTTCATCAATCCAAACCCGAACCTGGTATTAAACCATAAACCTGCAGCATTTAATTGCCAACCTGGATTTTCTGCTACAGGAGCTAATTCTGATGTCCAAACTATCAAATGTTGTATATCTCTCCATGTTAAATGAGGGCTAAAATTTAGCATTTAGTTAATACATTTTTAAAAGTAAAATTCAAATTACTTGACTTCCAATGCTAGTGCTATTATTCCAGCAGCAAGTGGTGCAGAAGCAGAAGTTCCGGTATGTTTAATAGTACATTCGTTGTGTAAATCGGTTGTTGCCTAAATCTAAAGTATTTCAAATCAAATTAAGAAAATAAAGTTAATCTTACAATCATCTGATCTTGATAAGCTCCTGATGAGTACGTGACTGCAAGAGTAGATGCACATGCTTCTCCATACCAAGGAAATTCTCCTTTTTGTGAAGCGCTGCCTATAGAAACAGTGTAAGGACTAGCCAGATATCCATCACAATTGCAGTTATCTCCAAAGCCACCACCATTTCCTGACGCCCAAACGTATATTGCACCTTTGCCATTACGACCCTAACAACAAAATTTGAAATTAAATTAGTTTATAGAATATTGTTGTACTAAGAATTGGTCTTGGACTGAGATATTTTAATCTATAAATTAATAAATCTTCATCACAGTGCATACTTCTCTAACACCTCTATCCATCGCCTCTTTCGCTAAACGCCCTGGTCCATCGACTGTTTGCCCATCATCGTTTGGTCCCCAAGAGGCACTATATATATCCACTAGATGCTGGGCATAGCTTAGAGCCGTGCCTTCAATCCTGTCATTTACAAGTCCGTCTAATATTTTTACACCTTAAAACACATGTTAAGCATTAAATAAAATCTTTATAATGCGGAAAGAAATTACCTCCTATTTTTGAATTATAGGCGATACCAACACCACATTTTTTATTGTTTGCTTTCATGGCTACCTCTCCTGCACATCTAGTTCCATGACTGTTTTGCCTCGTGGGTTCGTATCTTGGAAGTGGATCGTCATCATCTTCATTACAGTCCCAACTTATATTAGGATCCTATAGGTTTGTAATATTTGAAAATTATAAGAATAATTGTGTTTAAAGTAACGCACATAATTTTCCTTTAGGTCTTCATGTATGTGTTCTATGCCGTCATCCAAAATACTAATTCTAACACCTTTACCAGTAATGCCTGCTTTGTAAAGAGGTAGAACATTTAAGTCTAACTTCGGCAAGTCTGGACGGGTTCTAGTATCTTGCTAAAAACGTTATAAAAAGCGAACGCTATTTTCTCGCACAACATACAAAGTATGAATATATTTTATTTACAGGAAACAATAGAATATAGTTTTATCGATATAACTGAAGAACTGCTACGATTTTTTTATAAAAACGATAATAGTAAGATGAAATTCGTTTCTGTATATTTGCTAATGTAACGATATCGACACTTATCAATTTTGTGATTTTTGATTATTTATGAAATGATATAAATTAATCTTTCAGTTATTATCATGATAATTATGTCATATATTTAACTTTTATTGTGATATATATAACATCAATACTACTACTATTAAACTGACTAATTTTCAGAGAAGGAATTCCAACTTATATGTCACTTTCGTGAAATGCATTAGATTATTGTACCATCGAGAACTAACTAACTTTCTTTATTACACCAGAGAATAAAATGTGGAGTGAATCTTAAATTTCAGCACAATTGTAATCAAATCGAATAATTAAAATAGTTTAGTTTCAAATACTATTCCACAATCAGTTAAAGTCTACTTCTTAACTAAAATGACAGTATTCAAACTATTGTATCGTTTATATACAGTAAAACCTGTGTTAACGGCCACCTGACTAAAGCGGCCACCTGAGTTTCAAAGTTCCCCGAATCGACTATAAGGAAATTCCCATACACAAATACCCGTTAATTACGGCCACCTTTGTAAAACGGCCGCGGCCAAATAACCCAAACTTTTACGGCCTATTTTCATAGAAATTTACCTGCCAATGTCGGCCGGACTATTTATGACATGTATATCTTTATTGACGGAAATACCTAATACAAATTGTCGGGGTTTCCCGGGGTTTCCTATTACCTGGTAGTAATTCACCCTTTTCGATTTAAACTTTATTATTCTAAAGGAAACAATTCAGTTTAAAGTTGTCTCCGTATTCGAAAGGTTCTTAATTAAGTATGTCGCAAAAAAGAAAACGTGTGTCGCTAAAAGACAAAATAAATATAATCGCGAAAAGTGAAAAGTATGCGTTAAGTTCGCGAAAGTTGGCCGAAAAATATGGGGTTGGAAAAACACAAATTAACGATATTATGAAAAATAAAGGTGAATTAAAAAAGATGGTCGAGGAAGGTGTTAACATGGAGCTAAAACGAAAATTTCCGAAGTCGGAAGGATTGGCAGTGGATCAAGTCGTCTACAATTGGTTTTGCAAAGCCAGAAATAAAGCAATTACAATATCTGGGCCGCTACTTTTAACAAAAAGCACTGGAGACAGCAAGCTGTTTAAAGATGGAAAATTCCGCAGCATCTAATGGATGGTTGGAAAGTTTCTGTCGGCGACACAGTATAACTTTTAAATCAATTTGTGGTGATTCCGCAGAGGTTAATTTGGACGATATAAAAGACTGGAAAACCAAGTTACCGTTGATTTTAATAAATTATTCTCCTCGAGATGTGTTTAATGCCGACGAAACAGGTCTTTATTACCGCGCTATGCCAAATAAGACATTTGCATTAAAAAGTGAGAATTGTGCAGGGAAGAAGGCAGCAAAACAACGTTTGACTGTTTTACTATGTGCAAATATGGAAGGTGAGAAGGAAGATACATTAATAATTGGAAAAAGTAAAAACCCTCGCTATTTTAAGGGTAGTCATGTGGACAAATTACCCTTAGAATGGGTTTCTAACAAAAAGGCATGGATGACAACGGAAATTATGACAAGATGGCTGCATAAATTTGACAATAAAATGAAAAAACGAAATAGAAAAGTGCTTCTTTTCTTGGATAATGCCACTTCACATTCTAAAGTTCCATTAGAAAATGTTAAACTAGTCTTCCTGCCGCCAAACACCACTTCGTATTGTCAGCCCTTGGATCAAGGAATAATTCAGAATTTCAAATTGATTTACCTACCGAAATTTTTTGATTAAAAAGCTTCTAACGTTTATTGACAATGAATGTGATTTTGAAATTTTTGAAAAAAACATAAATTTAGCCAATGCACTTGTATGGATTACAGCTGCTTGGAAAAAGGTATCTCCTGCTACAGTTAAAAAATGTTTTTCCAAGGCCGGATTCTCTGATGTTATCCAGGAGGACACAATGTTTGATGAAGAAGACGAAATACCCCTTGCCCAGCTATATCCTGCAGTTCGTAACGAATTTTTGATGGATTTAGATGAATATGCTTGTATTGATCGTCATGTGCCTACAGAGAGCCCTAACTTCAGTATTCCAGAAATTGTTGAAGATTCGTGCAATAATGATGAAGAACATAACTCTGATAATAGTGACCTGGACGAATGTGAAACTCCAAAATCTAGTTTATCTAGTATGAGTGAAGTGTGTGCAAAATTAAGAGACATACAAAATTATTTATTGCGCAATAACAATGGTGACATTTATATGGATGTTTCTAAAATTTTACTTACATGTGAAGCTGCAGTTTTTAAATCGAAGCTAAAAAATGTGAAGCAAACAAATATTGAAACATACTTTAAAAAATCCTAATAAATTGTGTTTTTTCGTATGAATATATTGTAATAATATGTACATATAAATAATTTATTAGATGTCATATTATCTGTAATATGTAAATACATTAAAATTTTAGTTTCTCTTACACATATTTGTATTTATATACTATTTACTTTAATTAATAAAATAAAGAAAGCAAATCCTAAAATTAATTATGTATTTTATTTGTGAGACGAAAAACCTGTCAATTACGGACACCTTTATATAACGGCCAATATATTTTGCTTTTTGGGTGGCCGTTATTGACAGGTTTTACTGTATATCACATACTGTACTTTAATGGTGAAATTCTAATTAAATATATATACAAATAACCTGAATTTTTCTCTCAATAATTCTTAATTTTTTCGTCTCTTTTTGTTAATCACCTTGTTTTGGCCGTTTTAACATAAATAGTACTCTTCCGTTAATTAAATCTGTAACAGCTGTATTTGAACTAAATCTGAAATTCTTACATACATACTTCAAGTTTATATATTTGAGTGCGTATAATATAAGCCGCTAAAGGTACAAGAAACCTTTTTTCGCATTCTAATGTAATCTTGCGTGAAATACCCATAGTACTATTTCGCAAGAATTAACTGATGCTTTTATAATTATTAGGAAACGTTTTCTAAACCGAAAAACTTCCCATGACATTAAAAAGCATGCACTGTTCTTTTTAATGTTATACATTCCATGTTATATTGAGTGTGGGGATGGATAGCACGGCTAGTTCGCAAACTCCATTTAAATTTATTCGATTCATTCCTTTGTTTGTATTATTACAGAGGCACCACATATCCAAAAAGAGATAGACAATTTCGATTTCCGTAGAAATTCCATTCAAAGCATGGAATTTTGTATTCGTAGAGATGAATATTTGTAATAAGCTAGTAACTAACCACTGAGTTTTTAACCGATAATAATACATTAAAAGAACTTTAATGCCTAATAACATTTTTAAGGTATTTCCAGTCTAGAAACCAAACCAAAAACAGAAACGTTATGAACTTATATCTGATAATTTAAAGACTTTTATATATATATATATATATATATATATATATATATATATTATATGAACGAGTATGCAAAATGTCTATTAAGTAATTAACCCTTGCCTAAGTACAAATATAAACACAAACTACAGACCTGTAGTGGCTGAGCCTTAAGTCGTTTATATTTTTAAATAATACGTCTCTTTATATTAAACGTGAAATCAATTTATGAAGAATAAGCAAGTATTGAATTAATACAAACTGTATATTATTTACAATATTTTTGCTTTTGTTAACTCATTATATAAACACGAACTTTGCTTTAAATAAAGTCTTACATTCATAAAGAATAAAGTAATTGGAAAGTAGAAAAAAACTAAAGAAATTGAAATGTGTATGAAATGAAAATAATAGTTATGATATATCGACATTTAAAGGTATAAAAGTTATATGCTTTTGCTGAATTACATCTTCATTATTCACTTACTGAACAAGAATTCAGATCTTTAAATTTTTTAAAGTATTTATAATATAACAGAACAGCCAACTGTAGTCATTTATATAAAATTCGGAGGTTTTATTGATGACATATGTTATTGGAAAAGAAATTAACAATTATTTTGCTATTTTATCCGCTAACGCCAAACAAGTTAACACTGTGTTATATTTATATCTACTCGTCAACCAGACAACCGGAAATCAAAGAAAATGTACATAAAATGAAGTGAAAATATATAAAGAAAACATACTTCCCTTTAAATTTCTGGTCGAATTAGTATATAAAAAAGAAAAACCGTTTACTGGTTTCGATAAATTTATAGACATAATCTATAAATGAGACTTAAAAACGCGCCATTAATGCTGTTCTGATTCCCTCGTTAAATTAGCGTTCTGTAAGTAGTTTAAGATAAAATAAGAAGTTACTTGGAGTCATGAAATACTTTATAGTGAATGGCTCAGCTGAACAAAAACCTTATCTTCAATAACTGCTTGCCCACCTTAACCGTGTCAACGATATACCATTTATGTTTCCTTTTTCTTTAAAACCGACTATCGATATACTCTCGTGATCTCAAAAACTAATGCTATTTTATTTCTGGGATGAGACTGGCTTTATTTTATTTCTCGTTCAGACCGCGAATTTCTTTACTTGCTTCTGAAAGTTTAGAGAACCAATGCACAAATGAGTATAGTGCTAACTCTGTTCCTCTCTGAGGGAAGCCAAGAAATCAAATCCGAAAGCTGGGGAAAATTTTCAACCTTTTTTCCAGAGAAATAAGTTTGTATGTATATTTTATCTCTACTCCTTTCTTGTAATGGGATTTAATTATTGCTTTTCGTTTTCCTATATAAAGGAGATTGTAACCTGTATTGTATTGGCTTTATAATATTCTTATAGACAAAACTAATCGCAGTAAATATACATATAATATATTTTGAAAATATTTAGACAAAGTCTTTTATTTATTTTTTAGTGTAATATAATTTCACAAAGTAACGACCACAACAATCACCTATTTGACACCAAAATGAATTATTATGCACTTTTCAGAAATGCTTGCAACAATATTTAGTGTAGCTAAAATTATCTAACATCAAAGAATTAGGAAATAATCATTTTGCTGTTGCAGATTTTTTTTAAAGCCGACCTAAAGCTATAAAAACTCCTATCACAATTCCCTGATTGAAATTATTAACGTAAGTCGTAAGAAATCGAATGTTGTAGGGCAAGATATTAAATAGTAATAATTTAATATCACAATCCTATTTATTGTATCAGAATTTACCTGACAAATATTCTTTTTCAATAACGCCTACATATCTAGTGAATAAGAATTTTGTATATTTAAATAGCTTTAATACAAAATGACTAAATCATTAGTATCATATTATAGAAGTCATTTAGTTTTCAAATACTATAGCTTTTGTGAGCTCCTGAATTTTTTAGTGATACGGCCGATCGGTTGAATTAATTTTAACCTGATTAAGGACTTGACGAAAACCATTCAATTTCTCATTCAATAATTGTGACGCTGTTAGGGTAGAGTAATAATTATATTCTAGCAGAATACATTCAACTTCACAATAAAATTCTTGTAAGATCTCAACAAATTTATACTCACAGCGGAATTAACCTAAATACATTATAAAATAGTAGCAACACCATTGTGGAAAGATTTAATTACATAACAGGGTAATATTAACACTGCAACGGTATAAACTTTGCACCAATTTCTACTTCTTCTAATTTCGCATGGAATATTTTACGTTACAAAAATGATTTTTCAACGATATAGAAAAGCAATTTAACTCCGATACTTAATTATTGTTGTACGAATATTTAACTCCATCTACCTATGTATATGGATATGTACTTTTCAGTACACTTACTGAAAAATGACGTTTGAAGAACCACCACGTAAAGACGTCCAACATCTGCAACTATTCAGAAAGTTGTTTTTTTACATGCTATGATGTTAAAAGACTGTCATTTGCGATAACATAGACTGTGAACATCTTTAAAAAGCGCACAACATATATTTCAAATGAGGAGTGAAGAAGGTGAGGCGGATATCCTGATTGCTCACTGTCGTTCAAAAATTGATGCGAATGCAAATTCCTCATAAGTTTTCGAAAAAACAAGGTATATTTTATGCACCCATTTATTACCATAGCCTTGGGTTCATTAGTTTAGAAACCAAATAACAGCGTGTTCAAATCGAAGTACTCTTCCATCCAAACATGCTCGAGATAAGAAAGAACTCATTGAAACGTTAAACCGTTAAAGGTTCTTCTCAGAATCAGCTCCGCAAGTGGTACGTTACCAGAAAGAAGCATTTATCATATACAGTGGTACCTCGAGATACGAATCCTCTAACATACGAGTTATTTGAGATATGAGCTGTCGAGCAAGCGAAGTTTTGTTTTGAAATACGAGCGATATTTGAGATACGAGGAACGGCCCACGTATTCCCCCAGTGTGCTTGTTTACCTCGCTGTCGAAGCATCTTTGCAAAGTTTTTCTAAGCTTTGCGCTTTTTGTGCATTTATACTTTATCACATTTCTTTCGATAAACATGGGTCCGAAGAAAGTGAGTCGAAAGGTCACTGCTCAGAAGATGATCATGTCTATTGAATTAAAGCTTGAAATCATAGAAAAAAATGAACAAGGTGTGCGAGTAGCTGACTTGGCGAGGCAGTACGGGCGTAGTACTTCAACGATATACACTGTGCTTAAACAGAAGGAGTCGATAAAGGGTATAAGGCCAGCTAAGGGCGTTACAATAAATTCTAACCTTCAGAGCTCTCTCCATGAAAAGATGGAGAAACTGCTGATAGTTTGGGTGACGGAGAAGCAGCTTAAAGGCGATACCTTAACACAGGCTATCATATGCGAGAAGGCACGAGCGATTTACGGTGATTTGCTGAATCAGGCCCCGCGCACTTTTTTGTTTAAGGCCAGTCGAGGCTGGTTTGCCAATTTTAGGAAAAGGACCGGCATTCACTCCGTTGTCAGGCATGGTGAGGCAGCAAGTTCTGATGTGAAGGCAGCTGAGGATTATCTCAAAATTTTTTCCGATCAAATAGAAGCCAATGGACACATCCCCCAGCAAGTTTTCAACTCTGACGAAACAGGGCTTTTCTGGAAGAAGATGCCGAATAGGACTTACATAACGGCAGAGGAGAAGATAATGCCAAGCCACAAACCCATGAAGGATAGACTAACTCTCGCACTGTATGCCAATCAGAGTGGCAACTGCAAGATAAAATCTCTGCTTGTATATCATTCGGAAAATCCCAGAGCCTTTAAGTCACATAAGATTATAAAAGAAAAACTACAAGTTATTATATGTGGAGGGAAAACCTGCAGTCATGGGTCACTAAGCAGTTATTTGTTCAGTGGGCAAACCTGGTTTTTGGCCTTTCTGTTAAAAAATATCTACGGGAAAACAACCTATTCATGCAAGCCCTTCTCGTTCTCGACAATGCTTCTGCTCACCCATCGAACCTCGAAGATGACATCCTCGAAGAGTTCAAGTTTATAAATGTTCTCTATCTACCTCCTAACACTACTCCTATCCTGCAGCCCATGGATCAGCAGGTGATTTCTAATTTTATAAAGCTGTACACTAAGCACCTGTTCCGGTGCTGCTTTGAGATGACAGAGAACACAAACCACCCTTCGAGAATACTGGAAGGACCACTGTGATATGCCACAGAATTTTTGATCAGGTCTGGCTGAGTGTTACAACTGGGACCTTGACCTCTGCATGGAAGAAGCTGTAGCCTGAGTTTGTAGCTGAAAAGACCTTGAAAGGATTCGAACCTGAAGTGCCAGTGGAGGAGGATATTATGTTTCTGGGAAAATCCATGGGCCTAGTGATGAATGAGAGAGACGTGAACGAGCTCGTCGAGGAGCACTCTCAGTCGCAGCAGCATTCGGAGGTTCTGCAAGAAATTGGTTTTGAGGAAGAGCCAGAGGAGGAGGAGGTTACCTCTACAAGTGAGATAAAAGAGATCTTGGGAATGTGGGAGAGAGTTTCACAGTTCGTGGAAAAAACACCCCGAAAAAGTTGCAACTGGTCGTGCATCGCAGCTATTTAATGACACTTGCCTAGCGCAGCATTTTGAAAGGAAAGAAGAAACAAACCTCCTTGGGCAGTTTTTCTTTGAATCCGGCGAAAAAGGCAAAGAGCAGTGAAGACAAAAGCAGTGACTAAAATTAAGCATACAGTAGCATTTAAGTTGTGCGTAAGTTACATTTAAGTGTCCAAAATACAAATATGTATGTACACTTTATAAAACCAGTTTTTTTTTGGTTTACATTCTCTTTTATTATGTTTTTATACAATATTTGTCATTTATAGATACATTTTTCTTATTCAAAGACACGTAACAAAAACAATTAGGGGTAGCATTTTGGGGGCTAGAACTGATTAATGGCATTTCAAATAATTGCAATGGAGAAAATTGATTTGAGATACGAACAAATTGACATACGAGCAACGGAAAGTTACGGAACGAATTAAACTCCTATCTCGAGGTACCACTGTATATGCACGATATATGTATATCAGTATTGCGCGATTCAATGTATAAAGAAACTCTTTTAACTATCAGTATATTAGTCGTTTAGATTTCATACACAAACGTTAGACAGTTGTACAACAATTTTAAAAAATTGCATACAAAAATATCGCTTTGGTGTAGTAAATATATATATATTTATATACATATGTGTGTGTGTGTGTGTATGTGTGTAATGAATATAGAAAAATAATCGGAAGAATTTGAATTCCATTTGCAATTCTTCATAGAAAGAAAATTTGCTGTATGAACTTTTAAACTTTTATGCAGAATACCTATATCTGATGGTATCAGATTAGCAAACAGATGCTGTCTTGATTTTATAATTTGCTAAATATTAATACAATCGAATATTTTTGGAGAGCTTTTAGAATAAATATTCTTATTCAAATGATTTCACTAATGTTTTAAGAGAAAACATCCAAAGAATTTTGTAAGAAAAATATCAGATACCAGACATTAAAATTCGTGCTAATTACATGCAGCAAACGTGTGAATCTGTAATTATAGAAAATGATGGACTGATAAATATTTAATAAAACGTATTTTATATTAGCAAATATTTTACTTAAAAAATTTACTAAATTATAAACTAGGTTAAATTACAAAGTACTGCATACAAATATTCATTCAATGAAGAAGACATATTGTGAGGGAAAATTTATTTAGTAAAATATTAACTTGAGTTCTTTGGGATGAACATTAACTTTTTGAGGAAATAAGAAATTTCAAGACTGCCCTAAAACTGGGATTTGGACTGGTTTAAAACTGTTGTATTGAATGAAAACATGTATTGTATATATTAATAAATGATTTAGTTTCAAATACTTTTATGTTAATTTCTCTGAATGTTCAGAAAATTTATACTTTACTATTTAAATTAATAAGATCGACTTGTATTAAAATGAGAAAAAAAATAATAAAAAACTACTTACTAAATACCATTCCTGTGACCACAGTTCATCATTGAAAAACCTGTCTAGCCTCGGTTTGAAAGGTTTTTTCAAAAATTTACTCTCACTATTTAGACGTTTTACTCTTATTAATGGGATTTCTGACTCATCGGTGACAAAGTCTCTCTTTTGGCGAATTTTTATTTCTTGAGGATCAGCCCATAAAACCTAACGATTAACACTATAAGAAATATAAGATAATATTTATGCTAAGTATACCCTTCCATCTTGGACTAATCTTCTGGTTATATCGAGACCACGTTTCGTATGTGAAAGGTATTCTTCTTCATAGGGTGTTAGAATATAAGTATCCGAAAATCCACGTACCTGGACATTAATAAATTATTAATTCAAGAAGAAAATTCCTAAAACAACCTAAAATCATGATGACACCAGAATAAATTGTTAAATTATTTTAAACTTAAATTTAAATTACTTTTACAATCGAAAGAAAAAACAGCAATACGTTATTTCAGAATAATGTTACCTATATTTCTGCAACGTTTCAACTTATCCTTCATCTTTCTCAAAAATTATACAAGAAGTGATATACTATTATCTGAATTTTAAGATTAAACATAAAAATCATCAACGAGAAGTATAATAACTAAGTGATCAATAAGCAGAGTTCATGTATATAGCTTACTGTAATATTTTCTTCCAGTTTAGTTTGTAAGCATATTATTGTGTTTATTCCTATATTAAATAATGTATTATGAGTATGGTAGAAATAATTGATTTTTGTTTCATAATCTGGCAGCAATTCTTCTTCTTCACTTTTATATTGACGCTCAATTCAAATATTTAGCAAGGTAAAACCGTTCTGTCCACATGGTCTAGTTTATTTAATAGCCGCTAGATGTTAGTTGTCTTCTGGTTTTCTTGGTAACCGTCATATGTTTAAACTGGCTACTCCGTAGCAGAAATTATTTTGTGTTCTCGAGTTTGCGAAGTGCAATTCCGTGATTACAGTGCAAAGACGTTTCAGGTTGAGCTACTAAACTGATCCTCCGAATAGGTGAAACATTCGCAGATGGTATCGACAATTGGTAAATACAGGATGTGTACGTAAAGGAAAGAGTCCTGGCCGCCCTTGTGTTTCTGAAGAAAACGTTGCATGAATTCAAACTGCTTTCCAACGTAGTCCTTCAAAATCAACTCGTCGTGCCAGTCGGGAATTACAACTGCCAACAATTTAGTGTGTTTTAAGACGTCGGTTGGTTATGAAGCCGTACAAGTTATAGTTGTTACAAGCTCTGCGTCCTGATGGCCAACGGAAACGTGTGGCATGTTGTAACGAGATTCATGATGCTATTGACAATGATAACACTTTCGCACAACTCATCGCGTTCAGTGGTGAAGCGACTTTCCATGTTAGTAGTCTGGTAAACAAACACAATTTTCGAATTTGGTGTCTACATAACCCACATGCAACCATTGAACATGTACGAGATTCACCTAAAATCAATGTGTTTTGTGCGATATCCCGAGCATCTGTTTACGGACCATTCTTCTTTGATGGAAACTGGAAGAGTTGAAGAACCGGATCCGTACTGTCATAACATCAGTGACGAAGGACATGCTTGTCCGAGTATGGGAAGAATTTGAATATCAATGTGATATTGTTCCTGTCGCTGATGGAGGATATATTGAATATCTGTAACCTAAACTTGAGAGGTTCGTAAATATGTGTTTAAAGTTTCATATTCGTCTGTCTTAAAGTTTAATAAATATATGCATTCGAAATACGTATATTCTTTTTGAAACACCCAGTAAGTTAAATAGTACATGAAATATAAGTCGAGTTTTTTTGGACTGTTTTCATCACTTGTGTAATTTTGGGCAGTTACTCTATTGCCATTTTCAGAATAGTTCTGATAAGGACTGTTTCTTCTCAAACTCGTCACTATGTAATAGTTGGTAATTCGTCTGGCTTGTATATTAACAGTTGAACTGAAAAGTCCCCGATCTACCATAGTAAAACACAGTTTTTTGGCAAAATTCGATTTTATTATTCAACATAGTTGCCTTCGAGGGCGATACACCGATTATAGCGTTCTTCCAACTTTTCGATACCATTTTTGTAGTACGAATTGTCTTTAGCCTCGAAATAGGCCTCAGTTTCGGCGATCACCTCCTCATCCCTGCTAAATTTCTCCCCTGCGAGCATTCTCTTGAGGTCTGCAAACAGGAAATAGTCGCTGGGAGCCACATCTGGAGAGTACGGTGGATGGGGAAGTAATTCGAAACCCAATTCACTTAATTTGGCCATTGTTTTCATTGATTTGTGACACGGCGCATTGTCTTGGTGAAACAGCACCTTCTTCTTCTTCATATGAGGCCGTTTTTTTGCGATTTCGTTCTTCAAACGGTCCAATAACGCTGTATAATAGTCGCTGTTCATAGACTGGCCCTTTTTAAGATAATCTATGAAAATTATTCCATGCACATCCCACAAAACTGACGCCATAACTTTTCCAGCTGACTGTTGCGTCTTTCCACGCTTTGGAGCCTGTTCATCGCGTGCAGTCCACTCGGCTGACTGTCGATTCGACTCTGGAGTGTAGTGATGAATCCATGTTTTATCCATTGTCACATATCGACGCAAAAACTCGATTTTATTACGATTTAACAGCTTCAAACACAGCTCAGAATCATCAACTCGTTGTTGTTTTTGATCGAATGTGAGCTCGCGCGGCACCCATTTTGCACAGAGCTTCCGCATGCCCAAATATTCATGCACTATGTGCCCAACACGTTCCTTTGATATCTTTAGGATGTCAGCTATCTCGATCAACTTTACTTTACGGTCATTTAAAATGATTTTGCGAACTTTTTTGATGTTTTCGTCGGTGACAGCCTCTTTTGGTCGTCCACTGCGTTCGCCGTCTTCGGTGCTCATTTCACCACGTTTAAACTTAGCATACCAATCAATTATGGTTGATTTTCCTGGCGCAGAGTCCAGAAACTCCTCATCAAGCCATGCTTTTGCTTCAACGGTATTTTTTCCCTTAAAAAAGCAGTACTTTATCAACACACGAAATTCTTTTTTTTTCCATTTTTTTTAAATAACAAAAGTAGCTTCACTCTTAACGCAATATCTCAGTAACTAATGGTCGGATTGCTGTCAAATTTTGACACGTTTCGTTTGAAGGTTAGTACTATCTAAAAAACATGTGGATTTAATAACAGTAATTTAATAACAGACCGGGGACTTTTCAGCCGACCTGGTATAATATTTTGTGCGGGATGTTTGATCCGGTATCGATATTCCGAATTTTTATAGTCCACACACTTCACTACTAAGGTATCTGCAGGGTAGAAACTTTTTAAAACCTAATATGTATTTATATTACGGGTATGATCAGTAACCATCTTTTTCGTGCATAGAACTGCGCATGTGTAAAAATATGGTTACTGTGCATTAGAATAACATGATTAAGCAATTAAGATTTATGGGAATAAACTAAGCAAAAATAATAATATTAAAATAAAGAGATTTTAAATTATAAACCCGGAAACTTAGTCATACAACACAATAATAAGTCAAAAAATTAGGAAAATTATATATAAGTAATATTGCAAAAGTATAATTCATAAGTGCAAAAATGTTAGTCATCATAAGAAAATCTTCTTTCAGTATATTACGAACAGTCCCACACATTTTCCATTTTATCTAACGATAACTTCTTTATCAGAAAACTAATAATAAATAATAACTATGCCCTAGTTTTAATTAAAGAACTTAGCTTATTGATGATTAAACAGGAGAAGAGGCGAACGAACTTGCAAGAAATTTTATTAAAAAATATGAACACGCTAATCGCGCTATCTCAAATATACTGGGAATAAGGAAACAAAAGCAATTTGATTAATAAGAAGAAATCAGTGAGATTGACAGATAATAAAGCACAATAATCCTCTAGTTCACTATGTTTAAAATGATTTAATATATCAAGAAAATATCATTACAACACTTTGAATAAACTTTTTGTACATAATTCCCTTAAAATGTTAAAAAGCTTCATACATAAATCTTGATCTGATGATTTTATATCTTGGCTTCTAGATTATATTGAAAATACCACGACTCATACCTTGTTATAATCGTAAATTGAATTCGTCATTTTCTTTTACGATAGTATTGAATTTAGCTTTCGAAAACAAAGATTTTCGGATAAAATACATTAATTTATTGCCTTGGACATTTCAAATACCATTTCAAGACTTTTTCGAAATTCTCACAGAATAATCCAATAAATTCGACCTATTAAGCGTTTCAATACATTAAGAAAATATTTCCGTTCAGTGCACGAAGCAATCAATAGTGAAGCATTCGTTGAAAATCTTTACTATATTGTAAAGAACAGTGAGCAATGTTTTTATTTTGACTTTTCTAAATGATCTAAGATTTTCTATAATAATTACAATTCCTTCTTCATTTGTCAAATTTGCATCTGTCGTAGTCTCCGAGATTCCAATGAAAGAAACTCACCCTGTATATATGTACTTATATAATAACATGCAGATATCATTTCTCTTGTTAATCAAAAAACGTTGACCGACTCCACCACGTGAAATTTGTTGAATCTGCGCGCAGTCCCTTGAGCACTGTCGAGCAAATAATCAAGGAATGGGTGAAAAAAACTATATTAAAAATACTTCTGAACGATATCTTTACACAGCAAAACGAGAACTACTTGGTTACACTCATGGCGGTCATGTGGTAGTCTCCTACAATTATAGACAGATAAACGTGGCGGCGGCTGGCAGTGAGACAATAAATGGGAAGCCGTGTCTTCAGAGGACGCGCACTAATGTTGGATACGGAACGCGTGTTGAATTTGATCGGTGCCCCAGATGATTGAAATTTTCCACCGTAAAGGCTACGAAGAAAATTTTCAAAAGAAGGGCGAGCTGCTGAAGTTTTCGACCGCAATGACCTCAATTACTTGCTGGCTCATGAATGAAGCTTGGTTTATACATCATCTTAACATTTTCAGATCTGACTCGAAACATTTAGTTTAGTTTGTTGTTGATTGCTTAGATCGCCAACGACAATGTAAACCAGATATGGGCAACCTTTGACATGTTGTGGGCCAAACTTTAATGTGCAAATACGTTCGCGGGCCGCAGATATTTGGAACGTTTGGGGGATCGTGAGTCGTGCAACATTTTGAAGGCCGGGACTGGTGACTGTTTTCTCTACCTGATATACATCCTTCAACGCTTTGAATTATCTAAGCGAAGTGAATACGTATCTAGGACCAAGCAGATTCTATCGTTGCTTTAATTAAACATATGCCGAAGTATTTGTAAAAACAAGAAACGTTGCGATACATTTTATTTGTAAGTTATCGAAGTTTGTTTTTTGTATGTAAACATTATTTTTATTTTAATATTATAGATGTATTAAAGGTCTACAAGGCTTTTATTTAGAAATTCAAGCATACCTTTACAAAGTAGCTAATATAGTATTTTATTTATAAATGAAAGAGCTGCGCTTGCGAAGTTAGACAAGTAACATTTTTAGTGCATAAGTTATTCAAATCAGAGTAAATGACTTGCATTGAAAAATTCATGAAACTAAATTCATTTTGTCATTTTTACAAATATTTTGGACACCAACTTAATATATCTTATATTATAACTTGAGTTGTTAAATCGCAATTCAGTATGAACAATCAAGAAGTAAACTGACATAAGAACATTGAGGAAGAAAAGTTAGAATATAAAATTACTGTTAGTTCAAAAAGCCAAATACTGCACTATGTTGTAACACTAAATAGATAGAACCCACGCAAGATATTAAAAAAATCTACAACTCATACAAAATCAGATGTCCTAACTTCTTCAACTAATGCACAATACATTAAATACGAGGGAGCGTTTTTATATTCGCGGAATGAGCGGGTTGTAGAGGGGTGAGTAGGCGCATTGGGGGCGTGGCTTGTGCAGCGACTCATGATTAGTATAAATACGAAGTTTCATTGTTATTAGACAGTTAGTCTTTGAGCTATCGTCAACCAAGTAACATAATCAGGAGTGAAAAGTGAAATATGGAAAAAATCGAATATCGTGCCGTTATAAAGTTCCTTACCAGGCAAGGAAAATCAGTCGCGACCATAATGAATGAGATGTCATTGGTTTACGGCGACTCTTGTCCAGGAAAAACCATGGTGTACAAGTGGCATAGTTTATTTAAACAAGGAAGGGAATCCCTTGAAGACGACCCGAGGCCGGGCAGGAGCATTGAGGTGACCACGCCAGCACTTATCCAAAAAGTTGAACAAATTGTACTCGAAGATGCTCGACTAAAGAAGAAACAACTCGCAGAAATGGTTGGAGTATCCGATACAACAATTTTTAAAATCCTACACGATCATCTCGGCATGTCTAAGGTCAGCGCAAGATGGGTGCCGAGAATGCTCACGCCGCCGCAAAAACAACAGCGCGTAGAGTGTTCGCGTGCATTTTTGGACCTCTGTAATGAAGACAAGGATGGTGTATTGAGTGGAATTGTTACTGGAGACGAAACTTGGGTTCATCTTTATGAACCTGAGTCCAAACAAGACTCCATGCAGTGGCATAAAAAGGGCACAGCACCTCCCAAGAAATTTAAAGTGTCACAATCAGCTGGGAAACTCATGGCAACGGTATTTTGGGACTCGGAAGGAATATTGTTGATTGATTATAAAGATAAAGGTGTTTCTATAACCGGAGAATATTACGCTTCAATATTAGAGCGACTAAAAGAAGCCATTAAAGAGAAAAGACGGGGAAAATTGACAAAAGGTGTTCTGCTTTTGCACGACAACGCGCCCGCCCACAAGAGCCGCGTTGCGTTAGATGCCCTGCATAAGGTGGGCTTCGAAATTGTGAATCACCCACCCTACAGCCCAGACCTGGCCCCGAGTGATTATTACCTGTTTCCGAAAATGAAAAAAGAGCGGCGGGGTAAAATATTTGCTGCCGATGATGAAGTCAAGGAGGCAGTTTCGGCGTATTTTGCAGATAAAGAGAAATCATTTTTTTATGAGGGTTTAAATAAATTAATTGAAAGATGTGAAAAATGTATCCGTCTTGCAGGTGAATATATTGAAAAAGAAAAATAATTTGGTTTTTTTATTTCCACCCTTTGTCCCCCATTCCGCGAATATAAAAACGCTCCCTCGTATGTATTACAATAATCAGATGCATTTTCGCTTTGACGGTAATAAACAGAAAGAAATTTGGCTCTGCATTTTATATATTGTTACTAAAGTAACTATTTGATGCGCTATTGTTTATCCATTTGCTAGTGAAGTAAGTAGCATAAAGTCGCTATAAGATTCTTTGAACCCGAAGAAATGTATTGGTCATTTTACAAGAATTCATTGACATAAACTATAGAATAAGTAAATTCATATTTAAGAATAGTATGAACTGGAGTTTTATAACTTGGAAATAATGTGCCATATATGGTCGCTATCCTCAGCGAAATAAATTTTGAAATGCGTGGCGAAATTCGGTATTACAGATTGAAGAAACTAATCTCGAATAATCCTACCTTCGTTAGTAATATTTATCTTCTGCTTAACGAAGAATCTAGGAAACCAAAGAAGAGTACTATTTCTTGAAATCAATCTATTCAGAATCGAGAATCGTAAAACATATGTATATATTTATCCTTGCAATACTGCTAGTTGCATTATTTTGTTGAAACCAACTCCCTTGTAACTCTTCTTAGATTTGCCATGAAAGAAAGTCTATAGTATTTCAGCACAAGGCACAGCTGTAACAAATGTAGTTTGGTAATTTTTCTCAAAACAGTAGGGTCCAATGATCTCGATTGAAGAAATGGTATACTAATCTATTACTTTTGGATTATGCAAGAGATTTTTGGTAAACTTTATGGTGATTGGCCTAAGCGTAGTAACAGTAATTTTAAATAAAATAATAATTTTCATTAATCTTATTAAAAAAAAATTATTATAAAAACTTATTATTTCTGCGTTCAAAATATGTTATGTATAGAGATTTCAATGTAAAACCAAATACTATCTACAGTAAGTTTTGCAAAATACCTGCAGAATTAGCTTTCATAGTATAAATATATGTTCATTTGTATACATATTTCTGAGTTACCTATATTACGAAAACAGATTTTAAGCATTCTTAATATCTTTGTTCGCAATAATTAAAAGTAATACCTAACAGATGTATTAATGTATGTTCCATTTATAACTTATTGTTGTGTCTAGACATCTGGATATTTCCCTATTTTGTGGCACTCACCTCTATATGCACATATGTGTATAACTAAACCTTTATCGTATCGTATAAGAGAGAGGGCAAACATGTACTCTAACTCAGTCACACTTACCAGCGTATTATGAGCAACGGTAGGGCACGCGCTCCTCATCGATTTATAATTAAATTCGGCGCGTGCATCGGGGGGGTGTTGGATCACACACATATGCTGTGTTTCCGTACGTGTGTGCAATATCTGTTCATGATCTATTTTTAGGGGTTGCGCGCGTGCCCGTTCAATATTATTAAACATCAGACTTTCATTCTGTTTTCCTGATACCAAGCGTCCGTTTTCGCGCTACGGTTTCGACCGACGCGATGCGTCGTTTGATTCGACGCCGACGCCGACGCCGACGCGCGCTGTGTACGCGAGTTTGTTTATTTGAGTATTTTCTTTTGTAACTGAACGATGAAGTCAGAATTAAATATATTGCAAGGTCTATAGGGACGCTGAGCGTCGCTGCTAATACTGTACTGACACGCTAAAGTTAGAGGGTGTTGACACCTGTTGCCTAATGTTAATGCGGAGCAAGTTGTTGGTAGTAAATGTTAAAGTTTATGGTAATTAACTATATCGATTTATTATTCGAAAAAGTACAATAGCATAAGCTACTATTAAACACATATGATATCTATGAATTAGTGTACTGATAATAACATATTCTGAGTTTTGCCGTATTTATATTGTAGTAATCTATATTTAGTTATTCATACTACCAACTTCTTCAGAAATTCTCTTCAGACTGCAATTTCTTTCATCCACTCAGCTAAAATTTTGATATTATTTCAACACGTCTAAAAATCAGAATTCATAAAATTATTATAGAGGTAGATTTGTTTTAGAAATACTCCTAACTCTAATTATAAATTTATATATTGAAATAAATTATCTTGACTCACAAAAAGCATAATAAATACTATTGGCAAATATACATATATTCATTCCAAGTTGATTATTGAGATATCTTAAATACGTCTGTTTTCTAATTTCTCCCCTTCAATATGAGTTTGTTCTTGGTAGATCAATGGTGACTTTCTTTGTCCCAATTATCTAATTTATAAGTTAAGTAATAAACTATCAAGAGCAGGAGAATATAATTTGTACAAATTTTAGCAGTGCTTTTGCCACAATATACCATGGATTTATTACTTCGCAAATTATCTGCATTTGGACAATCATTCTACTTATAATAATAATAATAGTTATAAATAATTTGATTTCTATTCATCGTCCAGAGTACAGCAATTCTACTTTATATATGTTCTCTACTTCTCATTTTATGTACAAATAATTTGCTAGATTTATTTTCTTATCCAGCGTTATATATAACTTATGCATTTACATATCCATTAAATCTGATGATGAAACATATCTTCAAATGAATTTAAATAAGATAACTTAATTATCTTTTCATCTTTTAATTTAAAGCTAAATATTAGTAAATTCACCAAATAATACACAGAAAATTAACCTCTTCATTTAACCTATTATGTAAATAACTAAAGTAAAATTGAGGAAATAAACGACTTACATAGGTGTTCTACTTTAAATTTATATACTGCTACCAGTAAGATTTTAGGTTTATGTTAGCCTTAAAGCATTTCACAAATATACCACTTTTTACATCGTCGTTCATATTGGTCAGCAAAATGGAATAAGTTTCTCCAGTTTGGGCACCAGGTAATAGTTACCTCCACATTATTATTAAAAAAGTACAATGCAAATTTATAAAACATTATAAAACTACAGTTTAAAATGTATTTCGTATAGCTTCATGCTATTGCATCATTTTAAATATACAATGCTCGTATATATTGAAATATCGTATTCTATATATATTGGATTTAATTGTAAAATAATATGCAGTAGTAATAATAGTCACCTTGTTTTTGACTAATTAAACATTAATATAATAAAAATATTTCGATAAAGCAATAGAACATAATGCAAAGACAGTTATTTGTTTTATACGGTATGTATGTGCAACAAACTAGTTGAATATTTAGTACAGTCTAAATCAAATGGTAGTGACGATCTTTGGGATACCTCTTAGGTACTATAACTTCTACTGGCGACAGCTGTGTTTCTCTTACAAATACAAGTGATTAGTAAGTGCTTTGATTAAGTAGAGATTAATAATCAAAATCCATATATCTGTATGAGTATATGTTTAGCTTCTTAATTCTTTAATGTATTAATTATAAAAGGAAGTCCACTATTCATGAACAATAGTTTTAGGGTGTAGCATATATGATACGACAGGGAAAGGCGAAGAGAGATTATCATTAATAGATCTATTAAGAGTTCGTTATTCTTGTGCTTTTCATTCACAAACTATTCTGTTATTATATTTTTCGATGGTATTCTAAGCTATATTTTAGTCTTTTATTAATATTTTTCAGTCATTGCTTTTTGTTTTGTTTCAGCAATTGTAACGGTTGCGCGGACTGCTCATTCAACGATCAAGGAAACTTGCGATTGGTGTATTAAACATTGTAGCTAAATAGATTTAATATGAAAAAAATATGTACATACAGACCATTCAATAAAAAGAAGTCATTGCTCTGGAGACTATAGGGTCTTATTTTGCCGTTTAGTCTCTATACATATATATATATACATATGAAAACTAGTATTTTCTGCTATGCCGCCGTTGTTTAAAATCACAGAAATTAATTAAAAATTTCTGTGATTAGGTCACCAGGCAGTACAGTTGCGAGTCTTTTAACATGCCATAAATCGCATTATGGAAGCAAATCTAATTTTTATAATCCGCAGTCAGGTTTTGTTGTTAATAATTATATATAAATATATAACTAAACTCTTTACGATGGGAAATAAATGAAAATTATTTTCTAATATGCCATCGTTGATTAAATTACAGAAATTAATTAAAAATATGCTTTGCTGGGGAAGGACTCGAATCTCTATCTGCCGTTTGCTTACCTATTGGCCACTAGGCAGCACAGCTTTATGTCTATACAACATAAACAAATAGGTAAGTATTATAATGTATATACAAAGGGATTTCCAATAGGGACTTGACAACTTTTAATTCAATTTGTGAACGCACCCTTTCACTAATCATCGAACTGTCACTGTCAATTTATTCAGTAAACTTAACATTTTCATCATGGTAAAGTACACGAACGAACAACGTCTGCAAATTATAAAAATTTACTACAGAAATTCGGAGTCGGTGACCGCTACTTTAAGAGCGTTAACTCCGATTTTCGGTCGTAATTCTCGCCCTAGTAGACAGGCAGTGACAAGTTTAGTGCAAAAATTTGAGTCTACATATTCGTTGTGTGATGTTGCCGTACCAGTGAGACAACGGGTTGGTCGAAGTGTCGAAAATATCGCTGCCTTTGCAAATGATCCAAATCAGTCAATTGAAGCCGATGGACCATTTGAAGCGACGTACGTTCTCCGATTGGGCTGTGGAAAAGATGCGCCAAGATGATTAATTTCATCGCAAAATCATTTTCAGTGATGAAGCTCATTTTTGGCTCAATGGGTTCGCCAATAAGCAAAATATGCGTTATTGGTCGGGTGAAAATCCACATGTGCTTCATGAAACACCACTTCATCCACAAAAAATAACTGTTTGGTGCGGTATGCATGCCGGCGGCGTCATAGGACCATATTTTTTCGTCGACGATAATGATCGTCACGTTACTGTGAATGGTAATCGTTATCGCGCCATGATTACCGATTATTTTTGGCCCGAATTGGAAGATATGGACTTGGACAACATGTGGTTTCAGCAGGACTGTGCCACAAGTCACACAGCACACGTTACAATCGATTTACTGAAGAGTAAGTTTGAAGAGCGTGTTATCTCAAGAAATGGACCAGTCGATTGGCCGCCTCTAGACTTCTTTGGGACTACGTCAAGTTATTGGTCTATGCCAACAAGCCGACAACGTTGGAAGAGCTCAGAGCCAACATTGAACGCGAAATAGCAGCCGTTTCGGCCGAATTGTGTGGCCAAGTCATCGAAAATTGGGTCCAATGAATCGACTGCTGCAAACGTGCCCGCGGTGTCCATATGAACGAAGTCGAGTTCCATTCATAAATGTTTTGATTGTACTTCAACCCGATAATAAAGTTTTTGAAATATCTCAAATGGTCTGCACTTTATTTTGAAAAAAAGTTGTCAAGTCCTTATTGGAAAGCCCTTTATATATATATATACATATACATTTTAAATAAATACGCGAATTATTAAATATAAAAGGAAATCACTTCAATTAACTTCTTTAAAAAAACGCACTAGCGAATCAAAACACTATATCTCCAACAGTTTTTGGCTTATAACTGGAGACTCAGAAATATCAGCTATCAGCCCTAAAACTCGCACAGATCATGCCTCATAAACACCAAATACACACTACGCTGTGTGTATTAATCATCTGCTCATTATAACAATTTACTTGTCGAAATACGTATAAAGAGATTTTATTTACCTTTTTGCCAAATAGGCGTTTGACATTTGATAATTTAGGAAATTGTATCTGCATTACACATAATTGTTAAAACCGTACGCTCTAGTATATCAGTCCTCGCTGTTGGTAGATTAAAGTGCGCCCAAATCTGGCTGAGTCTCTTGTTGCATGGAAATCTTCCTTCCATAATAAAAATTGACTTTCAGTTTTGTTATATAACAGACTCCACAGAAACTTCGCAGAGTTTTCACTTTTTCTATCCAAAAGGATAGTCATGTTGTGCCATGAAACTAATTGCGCTTAACTAATTTCAATATGTGGAAATACTTCATCCATCTCGTATCTCGAAAACCTTCCGTAAATCCTATCCAAAAACACAGCGAGAAGCATAGATGGCATACCATACAATATCAACATATTCAGTTTTGTGTCTTGAAAAATAAATAAAGCCACACAGATACAGATACTCACTTATTGCGTGATTTAAACTTGAACTGTGAATAAAAGTAACTTCCAAATTTTTAATAACTGTCTAGGCAAAATTGTGTCACTAATTTTATAATCTAGTACGAGTGGTACCCTTCTTTGTATAAATAACAATGCAACACTTATCAACATTTAATGGAACAACTGACGCGGAAACAAACTCGTTAGATGTGCGCAAGAGTAGTTATTATTCAAATACGATTTCATAAGTCCAGGTTACAGAAGGAAAAAGCCAGAAACACTAGACGAGCTAAACTTGAATAGAAGAACTTGATGGAGTATTACATCAAGTGCATATGCGAAATACATATAAGACTTGTTCAATAATTAAATAAAGAGCCTTTATCATCTTTTTTGTGAATAGATGAATTCTTGCTCATTTCCATACACCAGGAAAAATACTTATCTTTAGGGAGAGATTTATGTTTGTGCGTAGTGGCGCAGCCAGGACAAAACTGTAATCTCGAATCAAAAAACTTAGTAAGAGATCATCATCAACAGTTTGTTAATTAGGCACTCTATACATTAGTTGCATTAGATTATCCACTGGTAAAGGCGGAATTATAAAAGAAGGTTAGTAAGTAATGTGTTTGGCAAAGACATTGACAATGTCTAGGGGATCAGTAAATTCTCTTTTAACATTATAAAGTCTTATAGATATTCTACTTGATCTTCTTTTCTATTTACGAAACATTAAGCATTAATGAATAGTAAAAGCCACAGTAAATGAAATTATATGCTTAACGTTAAATCTGATGGAGCCTGTGATTGATTATGTACATGTGTACATTTTGGTTCTCAACGGTACAGATCGCGTACGGAGTTTGTTTTCGTACAGGTATTTTGCGATGTGGTTTACCAGGTGCGACACTTTACAATTATCTGCTGATGATGACAACTTAGTTGTCGAAATGCGTATACATAATTAAGAAAGTTAATGTGGAAAGGGGTTATATATCAACCTTAGTGATTACATATATGCTTAACAGCAAATAGAATACTACCACCATGTTGTCTACCAATACGAGAAAACTTTCTGTTTGCGTGTAACATTTTATAATATTTGTGAATAACTCAGAATAAATGGCAATATTATGCCAAGTTTCGATAATAAATATAAAATCATAGAAAAGTATCAGAACTATTATTATAAAAATCATGTGTCTTGGAATTTAATCCACATACATTCTAATGAAAGATGTTGAGTGGTTCTATTATTTTACCATTCGAATGACATACATTTAACTCAAGTTTTAAGATTTGTAGATAGAAATCTGCTTTGGTGCCTTATCCGAACAGATAAATATGCCTGAATGTTGATTGTGTTAATCTTGTTGAACTTACGTATAGCTGTGGCAATAGCTTGGGGAGAATTACTTTGATAGGATGAGATTGCATATGTTTATAGGCTTAATAACGAGTTATTGTCGCTATTTCATTGATGTTCTTTTGAGAGATAACAAGTATCTTCCCATACGCCATTTAAAAGTTTAACTTTGAAACAGTAATCGTGTTTTTTTTATTGGAATGATTAATTACATTTCTTGCAACTCTGTTGGATTACTGTAAACCGATTGCATGGTTTATCGACTTTATGGGAATAGTTGGATAATTTGATAAAAAGGCTCGGCAAGTGATCATAAAATTCAGGTTGGATTATTAATGACATTTTACTGAAGGGACAATCGTAAATACTGTTAATTAAGCCCCAAGACAACTAGAGGTATGTAATCTAAAAACTTTGTATTTCATGGTGGCTTAATTCCTCTCTTTGTTTTTTTTACATTCGCTTTAGGGAGTTTTCCTACCTACCATCTTTTTCGTAATTAATTAATTGTCGAACGGATGTAGTGATCGTGTATGCGAAGATCCCATACCCATCCGTTTAAGAAGGCAGGACTTGATCTGTACGTTTAAGGATTAATGAAGTAATATGACAAGATTTATCGAGGTTATTAGAGTACTAAAAACTGGATTAAAAGACGTTCGTACTATTATTATTTTTTTATATTAGTTTATTGTTAATATTATTTAATTCGTAAGACTGTGGTTTCGACGATTGTACATATATGCTATTGTCCCATTTAGATATGGTATCATTTAAGATCGTTTAGATCTCACTGTGTGTAGCTTAAGTCCAAGAGTAAATTTAAGAGCAAAGAAGTTAACGGAAGGTATTTATATAATTATTTATTCATATAATTCGTATAATTAATAACGGTAACCAATTATTGACTTGTTAGACAGTCTTGGTTATTGCAATATGCCTTCAATAATCTATTAGAATCGAGTCTTGTTAGTTAAGGACCTCGTTTATGTATAATTCAGAATTTATTAGTAAGATCTTGCCCTTATTTATTTGTCAACTCTATTACTTTATTACAACTTTATTATGGACTCATTGTACGGCTAGCAATATTTGTTTACTTTTGCTCGTTAACGATTATTGGTTTATCATTAGCTAATTACAATAGTTTCTTTTAATTCATTTAATCATTTGCCTTTTTATATACCAGAGTCAACTTTTCTCTTTTGTTATTACGTCAATTGTTTAAAGTAACTATTAATTTAGTTAACCTCTGAACCTCGTTGTTCTTTAAAATTTGTTGCTATTATTTTGTTTATGTTCTTTTGTTGTTGTTGGTAAGTGCTTCATAAGTGGCACTTATAATTTTGTATTTTTTTTTGTACCACAAATATGAATCAATATTATCTGTATATTTGATTTGAATAGTAACGTAAGTGTTTTCTTTTTTGAACTACTTATTTAATATCAATATCTTTTTTTATACCGTGTATTACCAGTAAATGAACATACAATGAACTTGTATAGAGCTTAACTTTTTTCTTATTGCAAAAGAGACCCTCTTTTTCTTTATGGTTTTAATTAACTAAATACGGAACGCACTTTTTTTATCCATTTTGCTTAAATATTGATATAAGGTCTTTCGGGATAACAATATTGTGGCGTCCTTTACAACTTATTAATAGGAATTCTCCCCCACCACTCTCCGAAACTCTTTTTTGAGATAATTTAGCATCTAGAAAATCAAGTGAAAGATTGCTTGTTGGGTAAGAATATGGGCGTTTATTTATTGTCCTATTAAGCACATAACAAGGCGTTACACCGTAACGTAATGGCAGTCCTGGCAACATTTGTACTAATCTTTCCACGTTAGGTTGTATATTTCATTTTCAAGTGCGTCAACCACTTCTTTTGCTGATAAAGAACAAGGTTCCGTAATTTTATGCTACATACTGAAAAACAATAGGAAATCATTAGTTGCCGTATCTAAATCTTTAAGTGGATAACATAATTTTGCAATATTTTGGGCATTCTAATAATTTAATAGGTCTAGTCGATGTCCGTGTTCGAGTGTCAATGTTCGGACGTTGTTCTTCATAAACAATTCGTTACATGCATAAAAATTGCGCCTGCATTTGCCTGTAATTTGTATTATTTTAAATGTTATTTTGCACATTTGTTTCTATCTGCCGAATTTAAAAATCAATACTATTGATGTCAGCTTTTAAATTGCAGATTTTAACATTGCAATTTCTGTTAATGAGATTTAACTAATGAGATTTTGTCATGAATCTAAAAACGGTTTTTTTTTCTTGTCTAATTTCGAATATAGGATATGGCGTCTCCAATTTCACCCTATTTGACATTTAATTGCAGGAAGAAAAGTAACTCTGTACCACACTGAAATTTTATCGCCCAATTTTTAAATAGTCAGGCTTATTTTGTGGAAAGAGTGGTTTAAATTTCCAATCAACCATGTTGGATTTTAATAAGCTGGCTAAAAAGTCCATCGACTTTTCCTTTAGTAGAATGTTTCTTTAGACCGTCATTAAGCAAGTGCTTGATTTTAAGGTAGGAAATTCTTGGTGTGTACTGGAGAAACGCTCCTATAAGTCGTTCTTGTTAGCCTCGACATCAACTAGAAGGTTCGTATGCTGAAAACTTGTATATCATAGTGATCTAATTTTCTTTTGTTTCTTTCTACGTCAACTTCAGGGTTTTTGGGTTTTATCCTATACTCTGTTTGATGTGCATCCTTGGAACACTTTGTGCATGTAAGGTAAACTTGAGCATTTAACCGAACTCAACATCTAATTCAAGCGGAAACCATTGTACCCGAGTCATCGAGGTGCTAGAGTGTAAATTACCTTGCACATGGGACAAAGAAACCGTTCGTAGAAACTTGTAATATTATTTGTTAGATTTTATTCGTTAAAAAATTTATAGTGCTAAGCAAAGCTAGAGACTGTGGTAACGAAAGATACTTTTTAAATTATTTTCTTTGCTAAGTAACCGTTCTGATAACTATCATTATCTCCTTTTCATTCATTTAACGTTCGCATCATAGTTAGCTTTAACTAATTATTTTCTTTGCTAATGAACAACAATAGTTAGCCACAGCCAGTTTGCCATCACCACCACTGTCAATCTTAATTAACAGTTAATTCAGCGGAAACTGAATTTTATTACCTTGTATATTTGATTTTTGTAATTTTTTTTGTGTATATATGATTTTATTTTCATTGTAAACCAACTATACGTATAGTGGAGAAAAGAAAATTATATATTTACATTGGATTAATTCTAATTTATCTGTGCTAATTCGTTAATTAAATTAATTATTTTATACCTTCTCTTCAAATAATCAAACAAACACTAGGCTAATAAATATTTCAGTTTAAATTATTCATTTTGATAAATTCATAATTAAATATTTATTTAATACCATATCCTTATAATTATTGATTCACATACAATAAAACTATTTAGCGCTTAATAGCTGTTACGTCTTTCTTGTCTTTATTTTTATTTGGTGAATACGAGGTCCTTGTCTTTAGTAATATATAAACGTATTTTGCGAATTCTTCGTTTTGATATTGGCGTAGGCTTTTAGGGAACTCTCCTATTCTGCCCAGATTTCTCAGCTAAATGCAAGTAAATGAATCGTTCGATAACAAAAAAGGACGGGCTTGATGGTAAATTCCTAATAAGTACATTTGGGCGTTACAAACTTTCGTTATCAATTTGGAGGACTTAAGAAAAACAAAGTGAAGCTTATTATCCTGCATTAATAAATAGTATGACTGTAGTCCAGAGCTATAATGGAAATATGTTCATTTATCCTGAAAATGTAGCAACAAATTTTAGATATCGGTAATTTTCTCAAACAACTTTTGCTGGGGTCGTCTTATTTCGAAAGATACAATTTGCCGATTGTTACATTTTGTTGAAATCATAGCAGTATACGCAAATTTTATCACCTGTAATGATGTTGGGGACATGCTAAAGTAATTTATTATAAATCTGTACCATCTACATATTTTACTTTTAAACTGGAGTCAAATCGTAGGAAATTCAACGAAAAACAAGCTTACGTATTTCCAAATATTCATGCAAGATAGTGTAAATTACCTTCACATCTATCTTTTCAGTGGCTCGAATACTCGTTAAAGTGCCGGTTCTCTTCAATTATTCCCGAAAAAGATCAACGTTCTTTTCGTTTTTGGCTTAGAAACTAAAAACATTAAGGAAAGCCAAAGACTGAAATTAATTGCAAAACTATGGTAGTTAAAAAGAATATCTTATCACTAAATGACAGATACAACTTTTCTCAAAATATTTCTTACGGCTTAAGCGACATTTAAAATTCTAAAGGATCACAGCTTAATAATAATTGTTCAATTATATGATTTTTTATGCAAATGATTATTTTAAACCTTTGTAATTTAAAAACATGTAAATATGTTTTAGCGACTGCCGTTGTCATAGAGTTTCAAATGTCAGAAACAAAATTTGTAGTAAAATATTACAGTCCGCTAGAAAGGCTCTGCGAAAAGAGAACAGACGTCGTATGTGCCATATATGTATAATATATGAACACAATATATTTTTTTATTTTGTTTATTATGAACTAATTCCCCTGTTTTTATTCAAACACTTCAGCTTGTACATAGATACATTCAGAGATACTGACAGGTACTTATACTAGATAAAAGATAACAAAAGCATATCAAAACTTCATCAAATAGAAGTAATAAATTATTGAAATTTACTGGCATATGGTTTAAGGTTTATCGGCCTTCAATACACGATATCACGAAACAATGTAATAAATATTGATTGATTTTGTACGCCGCAATTTATTCTGACTGCTGAATAAAGAGAATATTATATTACACGATTCGTAATTCACAGGTGATTTTAATGCAACTGAAAGCTGCCAGATAATAATTCTGCACGTTTTATAATCCCATGAGTATTACCTTTGAATTCATAGAAAGGCACGTTTTTACAAAATGCAATAGCAGTTGTTCCAGGAATAAAAGACAATGTTTGAATAAACTCTCATTAAAATTGTTTAATTAATACAGGAAGTAGCTTAAGTTCGGATTTGCGTCACATAGTTATAAATAATAGCTTGCACGTAATTAGCTAATTAATTAAGTAAGCTAAAATATGTAATAAACTATTATTAAAAATAAAAATTAATTACTCATTAAATTTAAATCTAAATAACAATTGTTGTTAAATAGTATGCAAATTGAGTCATATTTTAATATTTTTCTGAATTTACAATTAGTATCTCTTGAATATGTGAATCATTGTTCTTACTAATCAGTATTAGAGAATACTATCAGTAACCTTCCTTACTATAATCTTAATATTAGGACACTTGCGTTTGTATTTTCATTACTTAACAACATAGGGAATCTTCATCTATAGTGTCTTAAGAAATCATTTTTCAATATTTCGAGAGCTCTCAAAAGAGCCTAATATTTTTCAGAAGAAAGTGCCATTCTTCGTCCGTTAATACATTTAAAAAATAGACAGAAAAGTAAATATAAATATAGAAAGTGCGCGCGTATGTCTGTTCGATGGAAGCTCTAGTCTGCACCAAACTCAAACTTATATCACAAACGACAAGGCAACATTAGATAAAACAATAAAATGTATTGAAATATAGTACCAAATTCACTGAGTTGGATATTCTTGTTACCAATAATTGTTTTAACAAACGAAATGATTGTGACCAAGAAATGGTTGCACTTAATTTGGGTAGAACAAACTCATACATTCTTAAATAACATGTAAATAACATCTTCAAGATATAATGGTGAAATATTAGACAAATTCAACCAGCATCCAAATGCATCGATAGTATGCAATTTACAAAGAAAAACTTACTCGAACTTTAACATATACAGAACACTGACTGAGACAGAAGAAAGCTCACACAAGAAATATATCTTCGAATGGATTAGAATTAGAAAAAAGACTTAATAGAGGCGATCAATGTTGTAATTTTGTACACATACTATAATTAGCTGAAAAATATAATACTTATAGATAGTGGTACAGTAACAATTTCACACATAGGAGGATTTTCCGAAAATGCGCTTTAAAGGTCACAAATCTATTGAAAAATCAACATAGAAAGCATCGCATACCCAAGAACCCCCCTACCAAATCGTGTTGGTTGCAAGACAATGCTCTGTATTTGGTGGGACCAGAGTGGCGCGGTGTATTACGAACTGTTGCAACCTGGTGAAACAGTTAATACTGATCGCTACCGACAAAAAATTTTCAATTCAAACCATGCATTGATAGAAAAACATCCAGAATGGGCCGGAAAATACGACAAAGTGATTTTACAGCACGATAACGCCCCGTCTCATATAGCATAACCGGTCAAGGAAGCATTGAAAGCACTTGGATGGGACATAATCTCCCACCCATACTCTCTAGATCTTGCCCTGTCCGACTATCATCTTTTCGCATCAATGGGACACGCGCTTGCAGAGCAGCACTTCGCCAATTTCGAAAAAGTAAGAAAATGCCTCACTGAATGGTTTTGCTCAAAGGACAAACAGTTTTTTTGGGATAGCATCCATAAATTGCCTGAAAGATGAACAAGATATGTAGAATCAAATGGCTAATACTTTGAATAAATAAATTTTTCCATTTTCTTTGAAAATTATGTAGTATTTTTACGAAAAAAACGGTAATCACTTTTCGGTACACCTGGTATATATATGTATGGGAATTATCTCAAATAATAAGAATTTATTGGTAAAGTAATACTTTAAAATTGTATGAGCAAGTCCGACATTACACAAGCGCATTATTGGTACTAGTAAGATAAGCATAATTTATAATAATTTTTTAAGTCAACAAAATATTTACCATGCACAAGTTTTGCCCATGTTAATATTAGAGCCTGTTATAAATTGAAACTCATTAATTGGCTAAATATGAAAAATGATTTGCTTGTATTCTACTATTTCATCATTAGACCACGTTCAGAACTTCTATTCAAAATCTTATACTTGAATAACAGAAGATTAACATATGTGCAAAAATTTCAATAAATTCATGTGGTACGTAAACTTCCGAGGTCGTGGTCTATACTACCTGCTTCTGAGCTTCCGAGCTGGAACGGCGTCACTAGTATAACTGCCGACGTTTCAATAAATTCCTTTCGATTTTGGGTTTTTATTCAAAAAATGAAAATCAAAATCAAAAAAAATAAACTAATACCAATTTCTTCTTTTCCATGTCTGCTACCTCTGTATAAAGATTTTTTATATTTCACATTTCACGTTTAATATATTCAACATAATTTTTTATTTACATATAGTTTTACACGATTTCAAAATGAACCGAACACTCTATTCCAATATGAATCTTTTAATAATTTGTTTTATCAAATTATCTATTTAAGCTCCAAAAGAACTTATTTAGCAATTGTTAACTCACATAATTAATAAAAGAAATACTGTAAATTCTAACACATTATATGTAGGATAGCTACACTGCCTGTCATATTTATTTGCCCACCCTTAGTTTTAGCCAAAATTATTAAACTATCAAATGTGTACTGAAAATTTATTTATTGTACCAATCCAATAGTGTAAAATAAACATAAAATAGTTACATTTTTCTTATATGAAAACTTTATCATTAATTATTATTAAATTTTGCTCTCATCAATGTGCCCACCTTTATTTTTGATAATTGCGGCACATAACCGCGGCATCCTTTCAATTAATTTTTGCAGTGTATCTTCTGTAATTTGTGCCCAGGCTCCTTGAAGTTGTTCCCACATTATAGTGGTGGATGATAGAGCACGTTCTCCGTTTTCCGGCCCAATTCTTCCCAAAGAAGCTCTATTGGGTTCAGATCAGGACTTTGAGCTGGCCATACCATTATAGAGATTTGCCCTTGCTCTTCTAGTTGACGCAAGTAATCGCCACACAATCTAGAAGTGTATTTCGGATCGTTGTCCTGCTGAAATACAAAGTTATCGCCAAGAATCCTTAGTCCTGAAGGAACAGCGTTATTTTCTAAAATTTCCTTCCTCCAGATCTTCCACCAAAACACCCCCAAATCATTACTGAACCTCCTCCATGTTTTACGGTAGGCGCAATACATTCTGGCCGTACTCTTTCTCCTGCGAATCTTCTTACGAATATTCGCCTTTTACTACCGAAAAGTTCAAACTTCGATTCGTCTGTCCACAACACATTATTCCACCGATCAATCGTCCAATTCTTATGTTCTTTAGCCCAATTTAGTCGTTTTATCCTGTTTTGCTTTCGTAGTAGTGGTTTTCGTATAAACCCGCTTGCCTTAACATTCTCTGTACCGTAGACACACTAATTGGTTTAGCACGCGCTCTATTCATTTCAGTAGTAATTTCTGGTGCTGTTTTTCATTTATCGCGTCTACTTAACCGTATTAGATGCCGGTCATCTGCAGATGTCGTCGCTTTGCGTCGTCCAGATCTTCTTTTGTTGGAAAATGTACCACTTTCTTCAAATTTTTTAACGTTATAATCAACGGTTCTACGATTTAATCGTAATTCTTTTGCAATTTTGCGATTACTTTTACCCGTACGATGATAAGCAATTATCATAGCACGCACTTCAACAGATAATTCCTTCGTCTTCGGCATTGCATTAAAATATTCACAATAACTCTCTGTTCACTGTTTTCGCAACAAAAGATGAACGATGACTGACATAAAATTTATTTTCCTTTTTGAATAACACATCCTAATATTGTAATTAGTTAGTACAATAACACAATATTGATAACACCTTTCGGAAATGCAGGTAAAACTGTTAATACTGTAGGGATTAGCCTATATAATATTTATGGTATTTTTCCAATTTATGACACCTTTACGATATATCATAAACAATTTAAGATTTTCGTAGAAATTCATATGGAATTACTTCCTCTAATAATATTGTTGAATAATTATAATACAGATTTTTCGAAAGATAATCCGTATTTCAGGAAACACATAAAATTGGGGTGGGCAAATAAATATGACGGGTAGTGTACATACTTTTTTCTTACTGACTTAGCATTTGTGTTTCGTTATGATTAAAATTTTGCTTTGTGCACATTAACAAAAATTTAATTTCTTTAATGAGCTTATTTTCAGACAAACCAGTGTCAAGACATTTTGTTATTGAACTTAAACGAGAACAATTCCCTTGACGCAACATCGTGAAGAATTAAGACACCCCGAGGTTTCGTATAAACGTATAAACGATCCTCTCGCGAAAATGAGATAAAACAACATTCACTCAATTAGTCTTAATTATATCTGATGTGATTTAATTATCTTTTCATTTTGTTTTCTAAACGTTGTACATATACAACTCTCTCTTCTGGTGTATCTTAATGGGCTTACCGTCTCATAAGGTTATATAATAATAATAATACCCTTGGATTCGGTTCATTTGTCTAATTTTATTTATGGAATTTCATTCATATTTATGCCAGAGCTTATGAATATTATTGTTACATGTGAGGCTATTTTCGAAAATGTGTCTAATCAATTCTTGAAGTTATCTTGTTGTTTGTGAATATCTGTAGGCGAATATAATTTAGATTGCATATTCATATCAGAAATTGATCGAATAGATTGACATGTTTGTGTCGCATGCTTGTGAATTGTGCAAAACTAGTTAGAAATAGGAAGCATGTTCAAAAAAACATGATGTTAATTAATATGTATTATTTACCAGTTGACTTTTCAAAGTGGGTTACTACTAGAAAATAAATAACGTATGAGATTCTGTATTTAGAATTTTGTGAATAATGTGTTAGAATTTGTATTTAGATCAATCTATGAAATTATACCAAATACTTTGACGTGTACAATTGAATCAATAAAACATTTATATTTTGCATAGTGAATGAAAGAAATTTTTTTAAAAATTATAGTAAATATAATATAAGCGAAAGGCCAATAGCATGAGTTCATTTCAAGATATACATACACATTCCAAAATTATAATTCCACTGAAGTACAGTGTGAATAAATGTTTCTTTGGTGCTCTTTTTTTTTAACTATTATTGGCTTTTATTTGTCTTAACAAATTAATTTTTACATTTTAATGTTATTGTTTCATATTTTTACTATAATAATAAAAATCCCAATTTCTTCAAGAGATTCCAGTTACAAGACAAAAAGTTATATTGCGTAAGGAACTTTGTAGAGTACAGAAAAGAATATCATTAATTATTTGTATATACTAAGGTTTGAGCTGAGATCTGAAAATAAACAAGTAGTTTTAAGTGTAAAATAGGTTCGGACGAATATGATTAAAAAGTTAAGCGTGTATAGAAAGAAGAATCTCTTGAATCTCTTTGCTAGCGAAAACAGTTTAATTCAATAAACTGTTATTAATAATAAGGGGCTATTGCATTGGAAATTATTTCTTTGCAGAAGCGATTTTCAAAAATGACTCGAATTTATCTTAGTAAATATCCACTTTCAAGACAACAAGTCTTTGATTACCTTGAACAAGAAAAGTTCTTTTTCCTAAAATAGAGTAATAGTATTAGATAAAAATATGATGTATATATGCATGTTCGAATGAAGGTCGTCGCGGTTGTAAGTATGAGTAATTTTAGATTCTCGATCTCTCCACGATGTTGGTGGTTCTCGAAAGAATCAGCATCTCGACGTTTCGACGATATCTCAATCATCTTCTTCAGCGGTTGTTTCGTAGTGAAACGTCAACCTGAAACTGTTTCAAGTTGGCTTTAGCTAGTTCTAGCACCACCAGGCTACGATCTCAAATTTGATTTATTATAAAAATATAAGTGTTGACTATGCGTTGGTAATGAAAAGGAAATTATCTCGGATAGAATATTATTTATCTTTTATTATTTTTGTACCTCTAATTTATTGCAAAACTTAGGAGAGTATGCGAGGACAATGAAGAATTATATAAGAAGTATATACAACCACATAGAAATGCAAGATAAACGTATCATATTCAGGTTTGTATTCACATTTGGAAAGGGAAAGACATATTCCATTAAAGAAGATATTTACATGAGACAGAAAATTATGAATGGAGAACTATCACGTATCGTTAATAAATATAAAACTAACATAGCAGAAGTTGGTTAATAGTTCAGATCAAAACGTAGGTTCATATTTCTTTCCATTTATTGCATATTATATTCATGTGGTTGTATAAAATTCACAGCCAATACATTCGTCTTTTTGGTGAAACCTTGGATTAGTTAACGATCAGAAGAAAAAAGTCCACGCTAATTTCTTAATTAAAAATGAAGAGGGAGTTTACACATCAAACAGAATTTTCTTCATAACTGCTTCCAAATAAAACGCTCTTAGGTCGACATATACATACTCGTTTAACTATATATATATATATAAACTAACTATATATATATACTCGTTGAACTATATATATAATATATATATATACTCGTTTAACTATTCCTAAAATTAGCATTTGGAGATAAAGCAATATAGTGAAAACTTCGCTTATCGAACGTGAGAAGACTGATATTTTGAAGACAAATTGTTATATATTATACATATAATAGTACAAACCAAAAGTTTTCATTACAGAAAAATTTATATATAATCTTTGATTTATAAAGAGGCAGTAAAGGAAACTCAAAAATATATATGATACATATCTAAAGGAACATTGTTAATTGAAAGTGTTGTTGGTGTAACACAAAATAAGAAAATGATATTTGAATATCTAATACCAGTAATCAATTGGTTATAAGCATAAAACTACATACGTACAAGAATGGTGAACCGTTTTGCTACGACTTTATTGATGTATAAATGCCGTATACTTCCACAAATAATAACTATAAATTTTATTCTCTTACGATTGAGCTTTTCGACCAGTAAGGTATATTCACATATTTTCGGAATTTTCCCCTTTTCACATTATTTGCTTTTCTTTTAGATCGATTTTATATATACATATTTTTATTTGATGTATTTTTTCAATAATAGTTTTTTAAGAATATATTATTTATGACCAAGTACGCTTTTTTATCTTGTTAAATATTGTAAACAAACATTTTTAAATTAACAAAATTATACCGTCCTTTTGTATGTTTGCACCTAGATATTGGATCGACGAAACTATTACGTATCTACATTTACTAAAAGTCTAATCTGCCGGAATGTGTTATTTCTTTTTCTTTTCCTTTCGTATCTATGTATGAAAGTCAAGTGTGTCCATAATTAATTATATACATATATGTTTGTAAATTAATTTTGTTTATATTTGATTTTGTTATTATTTGAACTGTATTTGCGTTCATGAATTCCTTTATATAGATATTGCTTTGTTTGTCCTAGGTGTATGATGTTTATTTTCCTAAAAAAGGTTTATTTGTATTTTTCGGTTTGTGGACTATTAATGTTGCATTTTCCAAAATTTTCTTACAAGTGTAATATGTACGGTAAAATCACGAATTTTGGTTTATAGTTGTTTGTGATAGTATTATTGGCGCTTTCTATATAATATTTTTAGTCTGTTTCGTTTTTAATAAGAATAACCTTATTTTGATATCTTTTTTTCTATGAAGTTTGGAGGATTTGAAGGTATTCTTTTAATTTTATTTATGTTTCTTGTAACGTTGCACTACTAATTGTAAGTTATGGACTGTATTTTTTTTTGATTTAATGGGAATATTTAATAAGAAATTTAAATATGGTGTACTAATCTGAATAATATTACCGTCTTTGTGTTTTACTCTTATATCTAGGAAATCAATTAATATTTTCACTTTCTATTGTAAATTTAAGTTTTTTGTGGAAGTTGTATCTGCATGAAATAATATTGCAAAAATACAGTCATTGACATATCTTTTAAAGCCGTGTATGTGGAAGAGAGGATTATTAGCATTTTATTCTCTAATTCCTCCGTAACGAGGTTTATTATTACGGCAGAATAACAATAATCATTACAATAATGGTGATCAAAATAACAGCAATGATAATAATAACTACACACACTTATTCTTTAACAGATTTTCATCCAATTGCTAGGCAAATATAATAAATATATACGCGGGTCAATAAATTAGTTAATTAATTCCCATATACCAGGTATGGCAATTAAGTAACGACACTGCGCTCCTTCCATCACGCAGTCGCATTATGCAAAGCTTTAATTGAAATGTCATTGACCTTAACGCTTCCCAAGCAACAACCCGTTGTTTCGTCTCTCTGTCTGTTTTAGTTTACCAGGTCGGCTGAAAAGTACCCGGTCTGACACATAGATGGCGTTACTGCTATTAAATCCATATGTTTTTTAGATAGTACTAACCTTCAAACGAAACGTGTCAAAATTTGACAGCAATCCGACCATTAGTTACTGAGATATTGCGTTAAGAGTGAAGCTAGTTTTGTTATTTAAAAAAATGGAAAAAAAAAGAATTTCGTATGCTGATAAAGTACTGCTTTTTGAAGGGAAAAAATACCGTTGAAGCAAAAGCATGGCTTGATGAGGAGTTTCCGGACTCTGCGCCAGAAAAATCAACCATAATTGATTGGTATGCTAAGTTTAAACGTGGTGAAATGAGCACCGAAGACGGCGAACGCAGTGGACGACCAAAAGAGGCTATCACCGACGAAAACATCAAAAAAGTTCGCAAAATCATTTTAAATGACCGTAAAGTAAAGTTGATCGAGATAGCTGACATCCTAAAGATATCAAAGGAACCTGTTGGACACATCGTGCATGAATATTTGGGCATGCGGAAGCTCTGTGCAAAATGGGTGCCGCACGAGCTCACATTTGATCAAAAACAACAACGAGTTGATGATTCTGAGCTGTGTTTGAAGCTGTTAAATCGTAATAAAACCGAGTTTTTGCGTCGATATGTGACAATGGATGAAACATGGATTCATCACTACACTCCAGAGTCCAATCGACAGTCAGCCAAGTGGACTGCACGCGATGAACCGGCTCCAAAGCGTGGAAAGACGCAACAGTCAGCTGGAAAAGTTATGGCGTCAGTTTTTTGGAATGCGCATGGAATAATTTTCATAGATTATCTTAAAAAGGGCCAGTCCATCAACAGCGACTATTAGACAGCGTTATTGGACCGTTTGAAGAACGAAATCGCAAAAAAACGGCCCCATATGAAGAAGAAGAAAGTGCTGTTTCACCAAGACAATGCACCGTGTCACAAATCAATGAAAACAGTGGCCAAATTAAGTGAGTTGGGTTTCGAATTACTTCCCCATCCACCGTACTCTCCAGATGTGGCCCCCAGCGACTATTTCCTGTTTGCAGACCTCAAGAGAATGCTCGCCGGGAAGAAATTTAGCAGGGATGAGGAGGTGATCGCCGAAACTGAGGCCTATTTCAAAGGCTAAAGACAATTCGTACTACAAAAATGGTATCGAAAAGTTGGAAGAACGTTATAATCGGTGTATCGCCCTCGAAGGCAACTATGTTGAATAATAAAATCGAATTTTGCCAAAAAACTGTGTTTTACTATGGTAGACCGGGGACTTTTCAGTTCGACTGTTACTTTCTAGTTTTAATTGTAGAGGGTACTATTACCTAGTAGTGTCGTGCGAATTAACCTGAAATTCCTTGTCAAATTAAAAAGATCGCCAATAAAATATTTACAAATGTTAAGGTGGTGTTTGGTGATAATGCTATGTACCACCGGATCGCCAAAAAAGCACAAATGAGCAAGTCGAAATTGAAGGCAATACTGATCGTTTTTTTTCAATATTAAGGGTGTTATCATAACTAACTGGGTACCTCAGGGTCAAACCGTTAATCGAAAATACTACAAAGAATTTGTAATCAAGCTGAGGGAAAGAATAAGGCAGAAAAGACCGGATTTGTGGAAGCACTACTCTTGGATTCTGCATCAGGACAACGCACAAACTCCCAATGGTTTGATGCAGTTTTTAGCGGACAAGTACATTGCTGTGCTTATCATCCTCCCTATTCGCAAGATCTCGCACATTGTAACTTCTACCTGTTTCCAAAAGTGAAAAGTGCATTAAAGGGAACATATTTTCAGTCTGTTGAACATGTAAACGCAAAAACGGTATAGTTGTTGAAAAGGGTGACAACTGATGAACCACAGCATTGATTTGAACAATGAAAGACACTTATACAGCGGAGTAGGTGAGTAGAGTATACTAAAAGGGATGAAAGTTAAATATAAGTTTGTTTGTAATAAATGACATTTCTCACACCAGTCTCGTTATTTAATTGCCATACCTCATATTTGTCACCAACAAATATATGATTATAATTGTTGTTTGCCTTATTTGCATTGGAATGGATGTGTAAAAGTAGTGTCTTAATAATGTTATTACTTCTTGAAGGATCACAAACAAATATTGTAAGATTATGTACAGTGGGACGTATTGCATAATTTTTGAGAAAAATGAAGTATACAAGTTGAATACGAAACTTGCGTTGCATCGTTATTTTGATTAAATGATAACTGCTTACAATAATATTAATTAGAAGAACATTCTCCGAAGATGTTTGCATATTAACAATCTGCTCTAGAAATTAAATGGATATATTCAAGTATATGTATGTACATACATAAAATTTTCAATTTCTTATTAATAATTAATGAGTTCCATTTGAAATCAAATTCCTAGTAGATTTTTGACAAATAAAAAAACATAGGTTAAGATTAACTCTAATTGAAATATGTATGTATCTTAATTTCATTTATATTTCAGATCTATATAATTTCTAAATTTCTCTCTTTTATTTCAGATAATTTTTATGTGTCTATGTAATTGTGTTTAAACATTTACATATATAGAAAGTTATTATGTCATACATATGTTATACAACTTCTTGTATTTCTTGTATTTTTGTTTCTTTGTAAAGTAAAACCTTTATGGATTTAACCTTCGTTGCTGTATCAGTACTTAACCTTCGCATATCTTTTTCCACTTATTTCTTTGTTGTTGAGACGGATACCGTGAATGTGATGTTTGTGTCTCCTGTTATATATCTGGAGCTTCGTTTATATTATAATTACAAAATTATTTTAAAATACTTTCTTGTGATCATTCCCATCCGTTAATTGCTTTATTTACGACAAAGTTTTCTATCTCAAGATTGATTGTGATAACAGACTGTATCTGGGTTCTACAAGGTCCTCCTTTGGAATCACTGCTTGTTCTTTTCATCATTGATATATCGGCATTTTTATCATGTCCTAGACTAGTATATGCGAATATATATGAACTTCTGCATTATTGTAACTAAAACTTTAGGTTTCGTACTGCGCACTCACAAACTATTCAGAAATTGATCTTTGTTAACGAATTCATCTCGTCTTGTACTTAGTAGTCGCGTTATAACTGTTTCCATTTAGCTATAAAAACTACCCAGTAACAATATTAACTATAGTTCACTGTTGAGAAGACATGACGTGCAGCTCCATACATCATTTTCTCTATTAATTTTCTTGTACCTCTCTTTCCTGTCCAACCTTTAACTTACAAAACTGATTTTCTTATACATATTGTTGTAATGCTGATGCACTTTTTTGATACTTTATTACACTATTAATGAGTTATTTCTACATTTCTCCTTTATTATATATGCTTTATTTCAATATCGATGACTTATTGATTTGTTTAAATCTATTATAACGAAAAAGATACATGAGATTTTTATTTACATCTACAATGTTGCTTTACTTTAATTTTAATTTATCAACTAAAACAATGTGGTTAATGAGACCAAAAAGTTAATTTTAAAGGACATTACCATCAAATAGAATGTGCATCTATAGGAAAGCCTTTCAAAAGAAGATGTGATAAAATCTGCAGAAAAAAGACATGACTTAGAATGATTACTTTTAATAGTGAACAAGGAAAAAAGGAGGCGCGAAAGAAACTGCCTAATAACTCAATCAACAACTAACTTTCACCGAAAAGTTAAACGTGAGTAGGCAAGTAAATTTATGAGTATATACCGTATTATTACTTCAGCTTATTCAGAAATATAAATATCTATTTATTTCTATTTAACCATTACTCAGCATCTATTATCCTTTCTATTATTTTCTTTATTGTATTTGTCGACTATTATTGTAATTAGTGGAAAATATCTTCAACGAATATTTAGGTTAGGAAAGTTCTTTAAACCACATAATGAGTTTATCTGTTATAAATAACAGTCGAGTCTAAAATTATTAGAAATTAGTATTTTCGAATGTTAAGTACGGGACGCAAAAAAGCTGTAGAAACAGGGCTAAAATTACATAGAGGCTAACGTCAACAGGTTCAAAGAAGTCAAATGACTTAAGAAAAACACAAGGACCAAAAACCGATCTGAAAATGTCGCCCTTCATAAGTTGAAAATCACTGGTTTAGCTGATTCAATTGATGGTAATATTAATGGGATAGGTTTTATGGCCACTTCAAACACTCTTAAATCACTTTATTACATTTAACAGAAAATATTTTTATTTCGAGAGTGTAAAGCCAAGTGAAGTTGGAAACATCTAAATGAATCCTATAAAATCATCTCGAAGAGTTGTCCTCCAATGAAAAAAGCTTTTATATTACAGTGTTGTCAATATGACACAAATAAAAGGGAGACGAGCATATCAAAAAAATATTAATTTCTTTTAAATTTTGTAATTTACTGAAAGAAAAGCAATAAATTACTTTCTGACATAAATTACGAATAAGTTTAATAATTACGTGCCTTCCTTAGGCGTACCGTGCAGAGCAAAATTTTTCGATAGAAGATTTAATATTTGAAATTGACACTCTTCTTTCTTCGTTTATATTAGATGAGATCGATATTTTGCTTTAACCACCGTAGAAAATTGAGTTTCGCACAGGTAGAATGTTGAAAATGGTAATAATAAACGAAATGCTCTTGTTCCCAGTGCAGAAAATTCATCATCCACCCCTGCTCAAAATTCAAACAGTGGTTTATTATTAAATTGTCTTATGATTTTACCACTTACCGTAAGTTTGTGAAGATTTCTTCTTCGGTAGTTGCGAGACATTCGGGATTATTTTTGAAATGGGTCTCTAATCGACTCGTAACTGTGAAGTTGTCGTCAACAAAAAAAATACTTTTTCAAATTCTTTGGCATCATGGCTAAATAATTTTCACTGATTACAAAAATAATTTGAATATGTTTTTCTTCAGCCTTGTAAGTTTTAACAAATTCATGCACATTTAAACGCATTTCTTTTCTTATTTTATATTTCTGCTCCACAATTCTAATTCTCTATAAAATACATTAACTTTATCACTCGTGTCTAAGATATCTGCGTTTGGTCTTTGGAATTGAAGATTTAAGGTAATTAATTTCTCGAATACGTCGACCAAGTAGTTCAATTCCATCACAAATAAATCATCTCGAGACTTCTCTAATTTACTATGGTTGCAACATCGTAAGCACAATATTCAGACTAGGATTCATTTCTTTGAAAGCTAGAGCTTCTCTATGAATAATTCAAAGTATCCAGACACATTGTGGATCTTTTATTTTACAAGTGCTTGCAAACTTTGGAGTCTTGTGAGCATTGTATTAGCACCATAGGTGCATATTCCGATGCAATTTTACCATTTTGTGTTCGTCTTTACAAAATCATTTCATATATTAAATAATGCAATTGATGTGCTCTATATTCTATAGGTTTACACAAAATCGAATGTAAATAATTAAATGAGCATCTCTATTGTTATCTATTGCCTCAAAGCGGAATTGAAAATAATTTTTTTCGCAACTTCCCAAAAAGCTGATGCTCTACATCTTCAGCTATATCACCAATTCAACGGGTAACAGTATTATTTGATGGAGATATAGACTGCACTTTTTTGACAAAATTATCTACAAGCATAAATGCAGCTAGTAGAATTAATATTTCACAAGTGTTATGAGGCTTTGTACATCTATCTATTTTATATAAAACTAAATAAAAGACAAGCTTTTTTCATTAACAAGCAAAGCGTTTTTGAAAAGTTATTTTGGCTTATTCCATAATTTTAATTCGAAGAATTTTCAAGATTTGCTAATGTACTTACTACAAAGTGTTTCCAAATGTCGTGTAAGTTTATTAGAATTCATGCTGTCTGCTGCAAACATTTTTAGGCAAATGCCTCTCTTCATAATTTACTCAGTGCTGGTTAACCCAACATTCAATTCATTCATTTTTGAAAATATTATCTTGATTTTATTTTAGGAACAAAGTTCGTCTGTGTATATGAGTCCAATTCTAACGTGCGCTCACTTAAAGTTCGTTCATGATTCTGTATAAATCTATTGCTACTCGAATACCGACAATTGCAACCAACACAAAAATTACAATATACCCAATCAGACACGCCTGTGACTGGTTGGAGTTGAACGAGGTGTAGTACTTATATATTTTATATACGCGTGCGTCGAGGTAGTGACAGACGTTCCAGGAAGTTCTAGGCAAATCGGATTCTCGCGGGAAAACGTGAGAATTTCAGATATGGTAGACAACAGGCAGAGAGGGCTAGAGACACTGATTCTAATTTTATCAATGCAGCCGATCGATACTGCAAAATATCAATAAATTTATTCTTTCGTGGTAATGCAATTAAGACATTGTGTTAGTGCTACCTTAGTGTTGAAACGCGTTCTAATAGAAATTAATGTTACAATTAAATACGACACGATTTTAATAGAAAGTTATTTTAAGAAAGGGACTGGAGGAAACATCTAAACACGAGAAATAGAAAAGGTTGAGAAAAGCTGAGCTAAATCGAGAACTTCAGAAAAATTGTCTAATTTCCTTCAATTAAATATCATTGCTCCATAGCGGTAATGCGAGATAGCATAGTTTGAAATCGAATTTTTTCTTTGTCCGTTAAACAACATTAAGTATTAATAATTTATGGAAGCTGTAAAAATGAACATAAAACTGTTTTTCAATAATGAGTTAATTAACCCTTATGATTTATTTATATTATTATATTACATTATATTTAAATGCTGTCAGATTGGTAGAGAAAGCTTATTGAGAAAAATGGTGTTTCGTTATATAATTGATTGAATAAACCATTTTGTTTATTAATTATATCTTATTCATTTAGTACACATAAAATTGTATTACTTTTGAATAACTTAATATTTTCTTTTAATAATATCGAAAACCATTTTTTTTAAATTATCAATGTTTCTCGAATTCAAACTTAAATGTAACAAGAATGACGTATTTGATCAGATTTAAAATTTAAGCATTTACTTTTGAAGCCATTGCTATTTTGGGCAAAGACTTCGCATGAAAGGAAATTAAATTCCCTCTCTTTTACGTATATTCATTATCTGCGAAATACTTTATACAGTTTAAATATTAATAGAGAATTGAATAATGTATTTATCGAAATATACATAGAATTTTACACAGGCTAAAATGTCACCAATTTATAAAAACTATTCAATATTTTAATTAAAACAAAAATTGCTTTTCCAAAAATTACTAAAAAATAGACAAATATTTTACTAAGTATCAAATAAAATGCACAGAAATAGTTCTAGTAAGCGCAGTAGACTAGAAATATCCTAAACAAATGCGTAACATACCAGCTTTTTAGTTTTGTATGTAGTTTTAAAGTATGTATTAATAAATAGTGTTATTCCATAGATATCTACATACGAGTTTAAAGATAAAAGTTCGACAATTTATTGATAAATATAGTTTCTGGAAGTTGAGACATCTATATTCTGGATCTAGTGCTCAACAATTATTACCTTTTCTCTAAGTAAAATCAATTAGGAAAACACAGATTTTTTTCTGACAATAATCCGAAATGTGCTATTGGTTGTTACTTATTCTTGTGTAGCTGTTTGTGTAAATGCTTTCACGAATCACTCATGTTAAACTTTTTATAACTAATTATGAAAATTTAGTAGGAATTACTGGAGTTCTTACCGATATTCGGAGGCAGCATTATCTGCATTTGACCCACATTTCTATTTCTTCAAGTAACTTTGATTTTCCTTCTAATTGTCTACACGCTGTCGAATTTCTGTAGCCATATTGGTTAATAATTTTATAAATTGTAGGCAAATAGATATATTCCTTCTCTGTTTATTTTTTAGACGTTTTGAAATCAACATGATTTTGAATTAATGTAAAAAATAAAGAAATATGAATCGCTTTTATTAATTTATTAATTATTATTTATTTAATAATTTCGTTATTTATCTAAATTCATAATTTTTGTAACAAATATGTTTTGAGGAAATAACTTGCAGTTTTATATTAATATTTAAATTCAAAAAATATTATCAATTTAGAAAATGTTATATTTTTTAATTTTTTTTAATTTCAAAAACATGTAATGTTAAGTTTTGCATAAGCATTAGTTTGAAATGCAGTATAACAATGTTTAAATTCATAATCATCATAATTCCAATAATAATAACAAAAATAAAAAATTGGAATTGAAAGAAATTTGTGTTAAAAGAAAATCGAAATCGCAACGACGAAGTGTCTTTGGTATTTCGGTTTTCTTTTAATAGTGAAACATAAATTTCTTTTAATTCCAATTTATTATTTATTATTATTGGGAAGAAAAGTCAAATGCAAGCAAAAGCAAACAAGCAAAAATCGATATCAAAAACATTATTTTAGCTTAATCATGTAATAGAGGTATTTAAAGTAATTTAAGCATAATTTAAATTTAATTTTATACACTTTTCATAAAATTAAGTAACTGAATATTTATAATAAATTAAATACACTTATAACTTTATTACAGTCTTCAATCCTCAAATTTCTTTTTTTATACTTCTGTTATAAAACATGTAAAAGTGAACACTTATAACTTTATTACAGTCTTCAATCCTCAAATTTCTTTTTTTATACTTCTGTTATAAAACATGTAAAAGTGAAGTAATTACTTTTTGAATTTTAATTATAATGCATTCATATGTATTAACGAAAGCTAAAAAATGAAACAAATAAACTTACTTGATCACGAAACATATATCCCATCTCCTCCGCCAAAACTTTTGCGGCATCCGGTCCCCCAAGAATTCGAATTACGATTTCATTATCGTACACGTTTCTCGACAAATGCACCTCGATTAAATTTAAAAGCAAACAGGCGAAGACGGTGAGAAATCTTTCGCGCGAATTCATCTTGTAATCGCAATAATTTCAGTTCGCTTTCAGTGTCCGGTGTTCGCTGTTATCTCAAGGGAATCGAAATCAAAATATTTGATACAATTTGCGATTTTGTTGAACATGAATGGATCCCCACCACCGCAACTAAATACGCGACTACCAGCATCACGAGTAAACGATGTGTCGAATATCAATAAACCATTTTATCTAGAAGAGGTCGCGATGGATACGGGATATAATTAATTGTCAAAGTCTTAATCACAGTTAATATAGCAATAGCGTCCAAATAATGCTGTAAAAATATAAATGTGTCCCGAAACATAAAAAAAAAATAATTAACGAACAAAATAGTTTTGTATATTATTTATTTTCGATCAGTATATTACTAAGACAACTTAATAAGTAATAAAATATTCCCTTTAGGGGAAAATTGAATCAATTGACGCTGTATAGCACTTTTTTCATAATTCCGTCTTTCATAATAACTTATAAATAATATTCTTAATATAAATAACCGTAGATAAATATATTTCATGTGAATTTTTTAAAATTGGTTGTCAAATATGAATATGTATTGTCTTCAACTCAAAATGAACAACTTTGTCGGAATCTAAAGACAGGGCTTTTGTGTATGAAGAATTAATTATTATTATAGTAATAACCGTAATCGAGTATTTTCTATATTTTCCCAAAAAACCTATCAAAAGATAGATTAGAAGAGTAATGCATATAAAATTTATTGCGATTTCATCTGAGTTTAAAAAATTTAGTCCTTCCTTAGACTGTAAATTTCACTTCGATTATCTATTGATGTAAAAAAGCAAAATTTCGTAAACACAATACTTTTAAGTACAATCTTCTTGTGATTAGCATCTCTCGATCAAGTGGAGCTCTGATCAGACGAACTATTATTTTCCTTGTTCGTGGAAGTAGTATAAAAGGACGGCTAAAAAACAATAAAAAGTAGAAGAGAACATCTGACATATTTTAAAGCTGAAAGGCAAGAACTCTCCATGGGGAAAATAAGTCAGCAAGCCAAAGATAAAACAGAGTAGTCTACACAAATAAAGATACACGGCATTGACTAGGTGATTATTTAAGATTATTTAGAGACTATAATAGAGGTAAGCAAAGCTAACTTCAAGAAACATATGTAAAGAAAAGAATAGATTCCCGAAAACCTGAGGACCGCAGTAGATCTGAGATGGTCGCAGTGGCTTAAGGTTTATGATCTGCTTCTCTAAATTAATCATAATAATTTTTTCCATGCAATGATTCTTATTTCAAATAATTTAGCTTTTCGTCATTCATACACCCATATCTTTGACGTAAAATAATTTTCAAAAAGTTTTCTAAACCTGACCAAAATTTTGGCTATTTCATATTTCGATTCACTATAAATTCAATAGATTACTCTCTATTTAGCAGATGTATTAAGTGATATCATACACTGTTAAAAATGTATACCGGCGCGAAAACTTCTTCAGATACATCAATTAATGATTTTAAAAAAATAATCTAAGACTTAGTTTTCTTTTAATGCTTCTAATTGAAATTTTATGGCAAATTTGGGTAATATCTCAGCCACCCTCGAAAAATAGAAAATGTATATTTTAAGAGGTAGATTGCCACCAAGACTATATCAATTATGTTTGTTGTTAATGTCTTGTACATATTTACCTTCGGCTGTCTGAAATGAATTTATGCCATAAATACTCATATTGTTTCATTAATTTGGCTTTCAGTGTTCTTGGTAACTCATAACTCACTAAGACATTTTTTTAAATTTCTCCTGTTACATGATTTTCTTAATAATTTCAACCATTGCTTTCATTATTCAATACATCTGTTTAATTTTTTTCGATTTCGAGTTTTTATTATATAATATATGATTATTGTATATATATATATATATATATATATATATATATATATAGTATATAGTATTGATTATAACTGCAGTAAAATTTTTTCGCAGTGGTCACTACCTCTCTTTGTAGAAATGGCACCTAAAATAATTATAAATTTCTGAAATTGATAGATACTTGTCTTTCAGAGCTAGTTGTACTTCAGTTTTTTTTACAAATTAGTTCGTAGATCTTCTTTCATGCCCATTCAAAGCTATATCATAGATGTATAATAAAACAACTGTATTAGTAAAAGTCATCAACATATAAATCTGTTGTTCTACAATATTAACAGAATGGATGTATCTTATTCTGTAAAGTATTTTAAGGGGGAGCGGGTTTATAAGAACTGTTTACTAAGTTGTAAGTCTTTTTTATGCAGTAAGCTATATATTTTACCATTTGTTTTTGAGTAATAGTACAGTTTTAGATTGTATTATGTGTGTAGTATTATCACTTATTACTGAAAATATTTAAAGCTTAAGAATAAATAAACATTCAATTGCATTGTTTGTATCTTTCGACATAAATAACATTGAATCTTGGAATATGTGCAAATCTGTTTAGCAATTGGATATACAACATAGCTTATTTATTCATAAAATGAAAAATTATGTCTATGCTTTTTATTTGTAGCCTAATAGGACTTGGTTCGAAGCCACACAAACTTCAACTATAGGCAGATATTGGACCATGGATGACAAAGGCTTTAAAGTCACACTAATATGTCTATTTATGACAGTATTTTTAAGGAAGACGGGTTGTTGAACTTTACAACTGATCGGCAATTGCAAGAAAGCACTAACAGTACCGCCTGTTATTTCGTAACGCCAATTACATTTATGTTAATTTCTTAAAAGGAACCAAATTCGCTAGCCTACTCGAACATCAACTTAAGTTCTTCAGATTTCATGCGACAACTTTTCAAAGGAGAAATAAGGAAACGGCAAGAACGGTAAATCTAGAAGATTTGAAAAGAAGCATTTGAGGAACTATAAAGAAACTTTGATAACATGACAAAGAAGGTGACAGTAATACTTATTACATTACTGAACTTTGGCACAGTACGAAGTATAAACGAAAAGTACATATTTTTATTAACACAATTCACAAAAGAAATACCCAAAAAGGTGTGCAGCAAGCAATGATAATATTTTTCATAATACCATCAATCCTCTTTTAATTGAATGACTAGTAACATTTTCAGGAAACCTTTTGTCCTTGTGTACTATACCTGATAAATAATTAATGATACAATAGTAATTCTGAAGAGCATGAAAAGTTATATTCTTATTAACTGCACGGAACAAAATTCAGAATTCGAAATTCCAAGGCTTAGTGATGTTTATATCTTACATGTATAATACAAAAACTATTCCTAAATTGTATTAACAACTTTGAACATATGAATTTCTTGCATCAATTCCTTATAACAAGGATTGGTATTATTCATTACTAATATGTTGTTTTTGAAAATATTAACACACTGTCGCGATTAATTAGTAAATTACTTTTTATTTAGCTCAGGAAGTTGTGTGATAAAGGTTAATTATGAATTTACGCAATAAGGCCAATCAACAACGTAAATTCAAATATTTGTGCCATTCGCAATATCTCCTCTTTCACTTCCGGCACCCACTGATATTGCATTCCAGTGCGTTAATACAATAATCCAATTAATAAATCTCTGCCTCTCGTACGAAAGTAGCAACACAGTATTTAATCTTCACCTCGAGGATGTATTTTATCTATTATTAAATCCTCGCGTTGATCTTACATGCTATCTCATTTGACAAGTCCAAATTATGGATTAATTTTTATTAAAGATTTACTATTTATTGGAGGTAAGCCTATGAAAATATACATTGTAATAAATTATGGAACAAAATCATGTTTCCTAATTAAATCCAGTAAGTAATGCGTTTACCTTAATTTTTAATTTGTTTGGATTGGGTATATAGATGACATTTTCGTGATTTTTAACATACATAAATGTAACTTAAACGAATTCGTCAAACAAATAAATTACAAAGTCCCGAAAAGAAAACAATGACATACTAATTAAGAATAATCACACAATAATTTTTTTCCGAAAAGAAACTAATGTTAATAGATTTATCACTGTGGCTTCGCATGCAACAAACTTCATAGCAAAGTAATATACAACCGACGAAAAGGCTTGTACACGCAAGCAGGTATCTTAAGATAAGTGTTTAGTTTAAGACTAGAATACAATTTCAATTATGTAAAATGAATCTACAGAATGTGTTTGGCTTTCGACTTTTTGTAGCGCAAACCTAAATAGTTTTAGTCAATTGCTATACCTAATTTTTTTACCGTATGATCGTAAACAACTATTGCTACCATAGTTCCCTTTGGCACGTATTTAGCATCAACATAAGTTCAATAAAGACATAAGCAATACGAACTTGACAGAATAAGCTGAATGTAGATTCTAGCAGGTAGAGGAGGAAACTATGATCCACGTACTATGACAATGCAAGGATTTGGTAAACACATGAATTCTGCAAATGAGGATGAATACCATCAAGCGAAGGTTAATGCAGATAAACCGCTCTAGAAACTGCTAGATTTGGTTAGAGGAATGAAGCTAGATCTCTAACGAGATGCAGGAGGACTACAATAGACTTCGAAATGCTGGAGTTAAATAGGCTATATCTCTATCGCATTGCATTCGTTAGCTGAAGAATAATACCAAAAAAAATTACTAAAAACTTGTGCATGAATATTCATCGAATGTTAAAAGGTACAAGTTTTGGTCAACAGAATGAGACACAAGCGCTTCTAATTCAAAAAATACGTTAATGATTTTACGAAAACCATTTTTTACAATAAAATGATATTCGAAAATATAGTTGTATCAATTATAGTTTCATTTTGCAAGACTTTCGTCACGACAACCTGTTTCTTAGGTAATTTCTACAGAACAACTTCATTTACTCTATTTAATATACAAAAATAATTATCTCGATCAAACAAAGAAAGTAAGACCAGTTGCTGCGAATTTAAAGTATAATATTAACATTTACATAGACATACAATACTCGCTCAAACACTTTATGATTACAATTCACTGTTCGACGTCATACACTGATTATGACGTATATTTACTGATCCGCTGTTATTACTGAATATAGTACAGAGCTCATCATATTTCCCTATCACGTTGCTAATTTACGCCGAATATCTTTACGGGATATAAAAATTCATAATTAAAATTAATCGAACAAAATCGATCAAACGAACAATGAATATTCACCAGAAAACACTTATTGATAAATGATTCTTTTCTAGTAAATACAATAATTGCGATAAACTTTTAAATGCCCAAAATTGTTGAATAACAGAATAAAGTATTGCAAAGTAAGTAATGTTTTAAGCAAGAATAACAATTTGCACAACCTTAATTGCCACAGATAATAAATCCCTTTATATAAATTTTACTTCAGATACATACAATAGCAGTTAATAAAATTTCTTTTGAAATTCTTATCTTGTTTATTACAATATTCGTTTCTTGACTGACCAATCTGACACACAATTTAGAAACTAAAATTTGATTTGACAAATTTCTTTGGTTACAATCTTATATGTACACTGATGCTTCACTGGTGTGTGAATTCTATTCACTATAGATTTTGATGGGCATTATGATTTCAGCTTTCATCTCATCAAATGAAATTGTCATTTCTCAATCTTAAAATATACACATACGTCGTGATTTGATCAGCATTTTATGTACTCCTTCTTTCTTGCTTATTTATTCTTTCTGTCGGTATTTCCTTTCAACTACCTGTTTTTCAATTATCAGTAGTATTGTTAAATCATTGTGTCAAGCACCTCAACGTGAATATTGTGTCCCTAGTTTTTTCCATACTCTGAAGTAATGTCAAGCTGTGTTTGTTGTAATGTACAGATTCGGAAACGTAAAGAGGCAGTTTGTTTTGTCTGCAAGCTTGTATTTAATCACGTTGTGTGGGAGATTGTTTGGTTCGAATCTTCGAACTATTGCCACTAAAGGCACTTCTAGAGTTTCTTGGACAGTTGCAGAATCCCCTCCGTCTGCATTTTTACAGTTGATACTCTGGTAAAGGAAATTGAAAATCTAAAACAACATATTACACATCGAGATCAACCTCAAATATCGCCTGTAACTTTGAGGATATTGAGTAACAGATTCAGGAACGGCACACACGAAATAATAACTTTCTATGAAATAGCCGAATTAAATGTAGGAACAAAACACGGACGTGTGAGGTCGGATAAATTAATTGGTTCGAAGATGGTGTTACTTTTCTTCGACTAGATATCTCTACAGTAAATATCATCGCGACTAAAGTAGGTAAATATGATCCAGATCGTCACTTGCCTAGACCGATAAAAATCTTTCTAGCACACGAAGATAATGTCCTTGGTCTTATCAGGAAAGCCAAATGATTGAAAGAAAATGAGCGGTTTAAGAAGATTTTTATTTCCATAGACTGAACACCGAAGCAAATCCAATTTCTTACGTCAATTTAGGATGAGCAGAAAATTCATACTGTTGTGGGTGAAAAAAAATCTAAGAATGGTATACGAATTGTCTTGGAAAACTAAATTCAGCTAACAATTTATCGACACCTACCTGTTACTATCAAAACGTCAAAATATACGTTCGGAGGATTATGACATGTGTGCGTATTTGGGAGGTGGTTGTCGAGTGAGATTTCTAGTGCGGAATATTTTCCATCTTTCTATACAGCAGTCAGATGTGATGGAAGATTTGAAGAAGTTGCCTCTATGTAGCATAGAAGATTATCTAGCTAGTTTTAATTTCGATAGCTCCACCTTTATTAATATGTTTCCTAGGACAGACATTATAGGCTCTAAGTGCATATTTAATAATTCAGTCCCCCTATTTATTTATGCAATCAATTTACCTCTTGATAAGTCTGCTAAAAATCTTGAGAAATTTTTAGGTATTTTTGTGTTATTTGATATGAACAGGACTAGAATTCTTGTGTGAGTAAATTTATTAAACACATTTCAACGACTGAAGCCTGAATAATACTTGTAAACAACAAATAATTAACAATTCTGTGAAATTCTAGATACTAACAATCTTAATGCATTTGGTTTTTTCTACTTTGAGACTGGAAGTAACCAGCGATGATCTACCTCTTCTGAATGAAGACATACGTCATCCCAAATTGCGCATTACTGTCACTCTCGAGGAGTACCGCTACAATTTTGCATTTTTATCCACATCTAAATTACACAATTTCAGGAAAACAAATTTTCAGAATTTATATAACGCCATTTTGGATGTCGATTAGTTATTCTTGGGACAGAAGCATGATGCTGCCTTAGCGTATCCTATTTTGTCTTGAATTCTTTTATTTTTTGTCCACAATAAAATTTATTATTATTATTTTCTTAGAGATTTTCGTCGTTGATAATGCCGTTGACGATGTTTTTCTTAAATAAATTAGAGATCGCAATTGGAGACGTAAATCTTGTTAATAAGTTCGGGTAATTTTAATCAGTGAATCAGTGAACATGTACTATGAGAATCAAGAATAAATCAATGAAAGTTTCTGGTCCAATGTTAGCAAAACTAAAGGCAGTTAATGTGGCCAAATTTAAATAAATTTTCAATTATGTTTGAACATTGCTTTCTATTAGAGTAAATAAAATTGTCTACTCTGCTACGCTTAGCAAATTTTTTTATTACATTTTTTTATGCACATCTATTTAATAAATTTCTAAAAATTCGTTACTTAAAAGCCATTTTTTGCGATGTTACAAACATTTTCAACGAATAGTTAAGTTCCTCCTCCTTTCTCATGACTTGTATTTGTCGACGATGGATTGTAATTCAAGTTGCTTCCATCTTTTGTGGAATTTGAATTTCGACGTTTCGGTCGTCTTTAACTCGTTCTGAAAATGACTGTTTGCTTTACCAAACTTATTACTATAGACGGTAATTCGTCGTGCTTGTATATATGTTCCCTAATTTCTTCGCTTTGAAAAAATGACCTGTGCGGGGCTTGAGCTTGCCTGGTCTCTATATTTCGAATTTTTATAATCCACACACTTTACGACTAAACTATCAAGGGGAATATGGTTTGAAGTTCTTGACTCTTATTTTGTCTCTGTTACCGTGATTGCAAGTCTTAAGCTAATATTTCCTCGAATCATAGGGAGCCAGACCTTTTTAAAAATCAAGGCTTTTTGTACTTATGGCATTTGTTATTGTTGCTCTACATGCTGTTTCTATCGGCTTTATTTTAATGTAACAGTTATAATGGATGTGGCAACATATAACAACTGCGCATAAGCATGGAACATAAGTACAGTTTTTAAAGTAATTTCTGTCTCCCTAATAGCTTAGTGGTGAAGTGTGTTCTTTCTAAAACTGACTGCATACATATTAGTTTTAATTCTTATTTTCAGAGGCTATTCAGGAATACACTTGTCAGCTAGCTATTAACAATGATCCAGTTTACTTGTTGTCATAACAATTACAGAAAGCAGCAAATCATGTACATATTTTGTGTTAATTAACAACTTTTTAATGATATTATTCTTAATGTTGTCTCAATCCTTTTATTTATATTGCGCATTTAATCATTTTCTGATTTCGGCGTGTCTTTTTATACTCTCATTGGTCACTTACTAGTTGATCACAGTCGTTAGCCTTCGTCCTGCCGACTCCCTCCAAGACACGACATTTTAAAATTCTAGACAGTTGAGACTACGTCATTGTGCACACAGTGTCCACACTGTTTGGAGTATATCGTGTTCGTTATATACAAATCGAACCCATCCAAAGCACACAGTTTGTCTACGTATTGTTCAATCACTCCTTTTTTAATCGTTCCTTGTATAACCTGATTCTGCAACTTTATTAGTATATTACAGCTCCTACTTAATTACTTTGTTACTTGATTACATATTATTTTTCATTTATTAGCTTTCTGTTCGAAGTTTTAACATTTTTTATTAAACTTAGTGAAATAAAACTCTCTCCTTTTACCAATAATGCGTTCTCAATCAGCGCTTCGACATATTATTGACTTCGATGAATGCGTTAAGTTAACACTAGTTACCTTATAAGAAGATGCGTATAGAGGCGTTATATGGACGCTCATGGACAGAAGCAATCATCCTCATATTTTAAATAAAAACATGGAGATTTGAAAAAATTTTATTGACTTATATTACCTGACACATTTGAAGAAATTATTATAGTTCTTGTTATCGAATTACAAGAATGTTCAAGTGTATGTTTTAGTTATGGCCCATAAAAATTTTCCGTAAGCCCATTCATTAACATGAATACATATAATATGAGTACAGAGACCCAGCCGATTCCTGAACCTCTTCAGTGACATTGACCACAATGCTTGTTGGCCAAGCTCAATGAGAATATTCTAGAATCGGCGTATGAAGGTTTGTTGGAATTCCGGCATGTAAAAGATGTAATGGAATCTAAACTAGCACTTTTAACAAATATAGAATATTATGAATTTAATAAGAAATTGATGGATTAGATAGCAATGAAAGAAATGTAAGTATGGAAATAGAGACAATGCTTAATGTCATATATTGGCTGCAGAAAATTTATAATAATGTAGAATTATTTACGAAAATTAATTTAGAATTATAAAATATATTATATGCATGTGCATATTAATAATGAATAATAAATGACTATTGTATTTTTAAAACTAGTTTAATATATGTATATATATATATATATATATATATATATATATACTTATAATTTGTTTTAAAGATCGACGTTGAAGTGGGGTATAAGGCATGTACATATTTATTGTTTTTAGGTGTTATGTGTTATTTATGAAGACTATTCATTTTTAATAAGACAAGGTCGAAGGGGAAATGTAGTAGTTTAATTCGGAAAGGGAGAAAGAAAGGTGGTGGATTGTTGAATACTGTAATAAGTAAGCTTTCAGTGGAATTACATGTACCAGGATAGAGATTGAATGGTCCTGGAATAAAATTAAAAGAACACCTTGAAAGAGGTAATAAGGGTGTGGATTTTTGGATAAGACTTGTAGAGAGCACGGTATATCTTACTCTCATTCAAACGATTTATTAAAGCGTCACGTTGTAGACGGGAAATTATACCAAAAGGCTATTGGGCGAAATAAGAGTAAAGACACTGGCTCAGAAGAAAGACTAGCTGCTTCATTAATTGCTGTTGCTATGAAAGGAAAAACAAAATTGGGTATGGATATGAGGAGCAAGTATAGAAAAGTATAGAAAAGGAGATGGTAGTATGAGAAAAGGTAGAAGTAATATAAGAGAAGAAGCAAAAGGGGGTGCTGTAATTTTTACTAGCAATGAAGCAAGCACGTGGTGCAGTAAGACACATTGTTAAGGGAAAATTTGTATATCATAGTTTAGTCAACTCTGAAAGAAGTATATTTTCTCCGTGTTCTAGAGTTATTGCAATTCCTAAGAAAGGTGGATTTTTGCCTTAATTCCATTGCTTAAAGCTCTGCGTGCTTTAGGTTCATTAGGCAGAGGTGCTACAGCTATAGCGAATGCAGTACTAAAACAGAGAAAGATCAATTAGATGAAAGAGAACGTCATAATCTTGTTACGAAGTCTAAAACTGTAGGTAGTGGATTATATATTAAGCTTTATAAAGCAGAATGTGATATATCTATTGGAAATGGATTATATATAAAACCTTATAAAGCGGGTTGAGGTGTGTATTTACCATACGGAATCGGGGCAAAAAACGGTTAAATGAATTACCTCGAAAACCTTTAACTGAAAACGATTTATAAAAATATGTTAGAATGTAGATAATAGCAAAATTTCAAGGTTATTTAGTAGAAATTTTTTTCAAAGGTTATACGTAAAAAGGAGAAAGAAATAATAAATTCAGGTAGCAATTTTGGAAAAGGGACTCATTGGGTAGCATATAAGAAAAGTAATGATTTAATAAAATACTTATTTCGATAGTTATGGAGATTTAGTGTCTCCGTCGTCTTCTAAAGCAAGTATATCCATTTTCATGAGCTCGTCAAACATTCAAATTTATCATGTGGTATATTAAATATCATAGCATAACTAAACAAATTCATTCCGTCGAGATGTAATATATATTTCTTGACTTTTGAAGACTCGTGTTCGAGTAAGAATTCGTTATTAGCCATTTAGTTTCTCTTACAAAACATACTCACGTCTCCACGTATACCGTTCTTGTGAATTAAACACAAATAAATTCCAAACTCTATCTATTCTGTAATAATCTTCATCACGCACGTTACTATCCCAAAGTAGAATATAAATACATTCTGTACTAGAGACTTGATGTGAAAAGACTTTCTTGAGAAGTTACATAATTATATAGGAATATCCCTTTTTACGTATTGAATCAAATTATTCACCTACATAATATCTTTGAAGTTTTTTACACTATTCATCTTCTAAATAAGATCCCAATTTTTCCAAACAGGAACTCTTAAATCTAAATGAATCTAAGAATCTTAATTTGTTAAACGCTTTCCTCTTCTTACAATTGCAATCGATAGTATCCCCTACATGCATTTCCTTAGAAAACGATATGTATTTTTCTTTATGTTGTGCAATAACATTTACTTCTTCTTTTTCTAGTGCTAGTGATTTTACAAATAAATTAGTATCATAATTCGCTAAGTTATAAAAAATAATTGGCACATACCTAACTTCTTTATAATTTATATTACAACCATACGAGGATAGTTTGACAAGTAGTGAGAATGACACATAGGTGGCGCTCTAATTGGTAAAACAAATGCATCGTAATTTAGGTTGCCTATTTATATGTTTACATTCCGATATTTAGATAAATCGGTTGATTAGTTTATTTTTGACAGCTGATTGAAAAAGAAGCAACACGTTGTTTTGTTAAAATGGAAAAAGCAGAATATCGTGCGGTGATTAAATACGTCGTAATTAAGGGTATGAAAGCTACCGAAATAAAAGATGAGTTACGGGAAACATTAGGTGAATCTGCTCCATCATCCGCCACAATAAGTAGATGGATAAATGAATTTAAACGTGATAGAACAAGCTGTGTTGATGAAGCGCGCTCTGGACCACCCAAAATCGTGACTTCTAAGGAAATGATTATAAAAATCCATAATATTATTACGCAAGATCGACGACTCGAAGTGAGGGAGATAGCAGACATGATAAACATTTCAACAGAACGCGTACACCACATTTTAACGAAAGAATTGGGCACTTCCAAGCTTTCGGCAAGATGGGTGCCGCGATTGCTTACGACTGATCAAAAGTTCATTCGTTTGGGCATTTCCAATGAGTGTTTGGACCTTCATAAGCGGAATCCGGTTGATTTTTGTAGGCGATTTGTTACTTGCGATGAAACTTGGATACACTACAGTACATCCGAAACTAAACAACAGTCGAAACAATGGTTAGAACGTGGTTACGCACCTCCAAAGAAAGCAAAACTACTTTATCGGCAAACAAGGTGATGGCATCAATTTTTTGGGATTCAAAGGGCATTTTGCTCATTGATTATCTTCAGAAAGGTGCCACAATAGACGGACAATATTATGCAGAACTTCTACAAAAATTAAATGTTGAGATTCGTGCTAAACGGCCAAGAATGGCCAAGAAAAAGATTCTATTTCACCAAAACAACGCTCCCTCGCATACCAGTACAGTTACGATGTCCAAAGTCCACGAATTGCATTTCCAATTAGTACCGCATGCGCCTTATTCGCCGGATCTAGCCCCTTCCGACTTCCACCTTTTTCCAAAATTGAAAACGGCACTAGGTGGAAAGAAATTTTCGTCTAACGACGAGCTTATCATCTTCGTAAATGAGTCTTTTGCAAGCCTTCCGGAATCGCATTTTAGAGATGGCATAAGAGCATTGGAGCACCGTTGGAATAAATGTATTACTCTTTTAGGAGAATATATTGAAAAATAAAAATATTTTGTATTTAAAAAATTCGTTTTTCTTTTCCATTCTCACTACTTGTCAAACTACCCTTGTATGTGTAGCAGCTCGATACAATCCAGTAATTTTCATTAGTTAAAGGTCTCATTTCTACCACTTGACTTAAATAATGTTCATATACAAATTTAATATCCATTTCTAACTCTTTTATAAAAGATGTAGCATCATGACGATAAAGACGCAATTTACTTAAGTTATTATTAAGGCAACATTTAACATAATACGCGAAAGAATATGATTCATGTTCAAAACATTTCATAGCAAATGGCTTGGTAGGATACGGTTCTGACTTATGAATAGGTTATAAAATAGCCCCAAAATCAGCATAAATAATAAAAGAAACTTACTATATAATTATTTCTAGAATTTATCAAATTTCAATACATTTTCTGGTAATTGTTCACCGTCTTTATTAACTTCTAATTCAATATCAGGAAACATTGTCTTCACTTGTTTACAATCTTCATTGTAATGTCTGAGCGATCTCGGGTGAAAATAAACGAGACAAATTTTTAATCCAGCGATAGTGCGAATTCTCATATTTCGTGCTAATAAGTAATAAATTAATATGGATTATTCTCGATTTTGCAAAATATAAGGGAGCCACTATTTCATGTACTTTTATTGTACCATTAAAGTATCCCTCAATACCATACACAATGATATCAAAGATATTATTTTCTTCTTTGAATATAATATCTTTCGAAGGGTTGGAGAAAGTTAGTTCAGTGAAGTCAGCTATAGTATCATAATGTGGGTATGAAGTAATCCTTCATGGAACTCCTACTGTCTCAGTTAAAACTGAAACAAGCAAAATAAGCGCTGTTAGATTTCTCAACGTTCATGACTGCCTTTCTTTTCTTTATTGACGTCGGTGAATCTATATAACTGGAACCTCTCATTGTTTTATATGGTACTTGTTGATATTCGCTTCTAAATACAAAACATTGCGCAACGTTCGTCCTAAAGCATATATTAAAAGTAAATTAATAATATAATAAAACATTATCATTAATTTCAATTTATCTGAAGCCCGCTCTTTACTTTCTTCTTTATATTCTGTATTATCCCATATCGTCGTCAATACTTTCTGACATATCAACTTACAGAGCATCATCATCATTTATCCTCTAATCCAATCATTTCTAAATCATAAATTCTATCTAATAATTCGAATTGATGTTCTTTTCCTAATACAATGCCGATTTTCACTTACATCACAAATTTGATCTGTCATCGAAAAGCTCTATACCTTGACGTTGACATTGAAACATTGACTTTGAAATTACATTAAAATGTTCTTGACCTCGAAAGGTATTTCAAATAGCATTGACTTTGAAATTACTTTGAAACCACTTTGCTAATAAAATGATTTTGACATTGAAACGACGTTGAATAGACCCAGACCTTTAAATGTCATTGGCATTGAAATAACAGTGACCTTGAAACGACTTTGATCTTGAAATAATCTCAACCTCGACATTGAAGCGACCGTGACCTAGAAATGTCTTTGCATTCATATAACTCCGATCTTGAATTGTCCTTGGCGTCTAAACAACCTTGACCTTTAAATTACCATGACCGTGAAACCTCCACAGGCTCAACCGATTCTATACTTCCTCATTGACTTTGGCCGTTCCAACGTGAATTGCGCTCAAGGTCAATGAGAAGCATCGAGAATAGGTTAATCTATAATAGCATGAAATTGTCTACTAGCTTTTTGACTATAACAGGTTCATTTCTGTCAGAGTCATAATGTGCTCTTGGAAGAATGAGATACAAGAAGCTTGGGTATCAATCAACACTTGATTGATACTCAAGGTTCTTGTACCTCTGTACGTTCTGAGTTTACCAGCCATATTTGTAAGATAGTATTTAAAAGTCAAGCTGCGGTCCAGGGTCAAACTGATTATGATGTTTGAGAGGTTTGAAAGTTATGCTCAGGTTATCTTTGGCTAGTTGGTTTGTTAAATGAACGTAGAGTGCTTTTGCTTTTTTAAAAGGCTAGCTCAGTTTATTTAGGTCTCCGTTCATAATTCCTTCGCATAATTCTGTCTGTGTTATGGGTATTGAAGCATTAATCGTGTCATTTATATGATTATAAGTATATAAGTCGTGCCAACAGTCTATAGCAGCTACTATGAAGGGAAATAGGTCGGCAGTTTTCAGCTAGTCGTTTGTCTTTACAGAGCCTTAATATTAAGATTATTTTAGTTCTTTTGATTTCTGGGGGTAACACCTCGGTTCTCGTTCAAGGATATAGTAAAGAAACTCAGCAAGTCACTTTCATGTCCTTTCACCACTGTTTACTAAGAACTCGAGGTATACTCTATAAAAGTGAGCTGCTCTTCCTGTTTTTGTATTTTTAAGTACAGTGTTCACTTGATCTACAATGAAAGAGTGAGTATTCAGCAGTTGACTTAAGGTGTTAGTTCTTGCTTAGTTTTTTGATGAAAATTCAAACCAATTTACTTCATTCATAGAAATACGCGATACACAAACTATTCTGTAAGCAATTTTATCAAGAGGTATGCCGGTCCTATCAAAGTTTTTATTTCTGTTGGAGCTCTCTAGTTCACAGAGTAATCCAAGTGCCTTTCGACTCGACAGAATGAACTGACTTCTCAAATTCCACATATAATCTTTCCTCATTCATTCTCGGAATATAGTCTCTGCGATACCCAAGCGGAACATATATTTTTATTATACTCTATACAAAACCCATACAGCCATGGGTTTTCTAATTTCGGTGTTATGAAGCGAATGCAAGAGTCCAGCTCTTTGGAAAACTCAACCCAATTTGCTTTGTCAACGTTCCACCACGGTCTAGGTTTTCTAGTTGGATTTGACTAGAGGTATTTACAGCCCTATGAATTTATTGTTTTCATAAGTACCATCGAACAATGTCGTATTTTGTATGGCGTTGCGAACGTATGTACGTTGCAATGAAAGTTGTTCCGATTATATAATATTCCGAGATTATGCTACGCTTGAGCAGGTCATCTTCTGAGTTAGCACATGTTTCTTGAACAGTTCCGACGTCGACATTATGTTCTACAAAGGACATTGAGAGGACTTGACTTTTTTATTTATTAATTCCCTCCATATTTAATTGGCATGTATGTAAGAAGATTTTATATACCTTGCCAACTTTCACTGACAAGACCATTGACATTTGATAATACGCTCGCCAACCCCATATCTGTTTCTATATGCATCGTATTGATAGTCAGGAGGGCTAGCATCTGGTATCCGTTGGTGATAGATCTTTAACGTTATCGAAGGTGCACCATGAGGAAGCGACCTTTCATTACACAGAAAAAAAATTAATGAACTATGCAAACGTCAAACTGACGCAACTATAATAAAATAATAATAATAGTAAATATGTAGATCCTATAAATCAATATGTAGTATATGGTTAATCTGACAAATAAAATTAGAAATGCTTCCTTTCTAAGTAAAAGATATATAAAAAGACAAACTAATACTTACAGTAGATTTTAGAGTTACCTTAGCAGTTCCAGAAAATAAACATTAACACAAACTTATAAAACTGATAAAAAAATAACAATTGCTTATACTCTATTTCAAGACACGTTAGTTTGACGTCAATTAATAATTTAAAACATCCTGATTCCTCTAAAGATGTTTTCGGGCCTAAGTGTGTGCTAACTGTAGATTCCTACTAAACGTACAGCCAAACACTGCAGATTTAGTAGGAATCTAGAGTGTGTTTGGCTTTCTATGGTGTAAGTCGAACTTTGTCTCTGTGTGGATTCTCCCGTAACACTGTGATTATCTGCTGTTAATAAAAACTTATTGTCGAACTACGTATACAGAATACAAAAATTATTGGTGAAATGAGTTATACTAATTTTTTTTATCCAAAGGTGAGAAACCGACCGAAATTCACTCAGGAATGTTGACTGAATAGCTTAAATCGGACAGAACAATTACTATCCAGGCGACCAGCTTACGCACTGAAAATTCACATAAATGACCTTATTCACGATTACAAACACATTGTAACATAATTCAACATTAGTGAAACCTGCGATAAGGAGAAAATGCCAGGGAACTCTCTCCAAAGGTCTGATTCTGCTACACAATAACGCCCGCTCCGCTCTTCAAGGAAAAATGCATTATTGAAGCAAATATGGAGAAAAATCTTGTAATATATTAAAAATGGCCATCTGAAAAATTCCAGATATCTCCCAGAATTAAGGCTTTCTTGAAATAAAAATGATCCAGCAATTAATTCATTTATTAAAAATTTCACACCAAAGTTATGACAAAATAGAAATTTTCATCAGTCCACCAATGACAATTTTGAGAACAGTTCTATTTGATGAAAGTATACAACATCCGCTAAAAAACGCGTTCTTAATTAAGTGTGATCGATTCGTTTCTATTTATGTGTAAATCCGAAATTTAAATCTCAATCATATATATATTAAACGATTTCTCTAATAAGAGTCATTAGTCTATATTGGTCTATATTTTCTATAATTAGCATTCCTCAACCTCAACCACAAACGTATAAAGATTTTGAAAACTACTACAAGTTCAAAATTTCTTTGAAATCCTAATAATATTGTATTTGACTGGTAACTGTTGGATGGTTGTTCGTTGAAATTGTTGCCGCCTCTTTATGTGTTTTATAATTTTTAACAAGAATTTAAATAATTTCTGTATATTGCTTCTTACGTGTTTAAATAATTGATTTCGATTGAATTTTAATCAAAAAAATTTAAAAAAATAGGAAACAGAAACAGAAAGATAAGACAATCCAAAATTAAATATGAAACATGAAAGTAATTAGGCAATTTATGTTAGGTGTATATAAAGTAAGCAATTTCTCAATCTTCACCTTGCTGTATGTTCTAATACGTTTTGTCTTTTACGAATCGACAGCTGGTGTGTTGAATGTCGTGTCATATTGTTTAAATAAGTACAATATGTGTACATATTTTACCATTAGAAAATAGTATCACTTTGTGTATTTATTGCACAATAGTACTCGGCCAGGCTGGCCAGCGATTTGTCAGGAGCGGAAAATTGCATAACTAGCGTCGTGTTCACCATACACTTTTAGTTTCTGTCACAGGTAACGCGAATTGCTCTTCTAATGAAGTATGACTTGTACACGAAAGGAAGAAGATATGTTAAAAGAACAAATTAATACACTGAAAATAAAAAGCAGTGAGAAAACTATACGTTCATGTCTAGATTGGAAATGAAAGCACTTATGTATATCGCTTTAACAGCCATTCAACAGTACATCTCTTCAACAAGCAAGCAATAACATGTGCATATTAATTCCCAAGTAAAACATAATTAATCAAAACTACAAAAAAGGCCAATGTCAGAGGGTAATATAAATATAATATTTACAAATTAATCAGAGTCAGTTATCTTGAAGTTCTCATAATTTAGTCTAGCGAATATTCTCAATTTTTTCATTAAAGTAAAATAATTTGAATTTTTAAAATTTTTTTCCTATGCGTTACTTTCTATTTATTTAATAAACTATATTTATACCCAGGAATTTCTTAATTGAAATTAAAAAATTCCTTTCTCTTATTCTAATATTGCACACCCAAAACTGAAAATATAATGATGTTTATACCATAAATAAATTTTACATACTGGCTTTTCAAATATCTATATTTGTTAATATTACATGTATAATTACAATATGTAACTTAATACAGGCGCTTTCTTATATTTACAGGAAACAAAATTAAAAGAAGTTTATATCGGTTGTTTGCAATATTTCTTCATATTTGTGGGAAAAAACTGTTGACCCATAAATGATAAATATATTTCTTTAATACGACCGATAAGTTTAATAAGTCAACATATCTAATATTGAACACTCTCTTTATAAAATCCATAGACGCTTTCGCATTAAATCATTCTATTTTTGAGATACTATCAAGAGCATAAAAGGCAGCTCGTACAACAGGCGAAAGTAATGTTAGCGGTATTATTCAATAAAACACTTCAATTTCATTTGTTTAACGTATGTAAAGTTATCTTATCGTCGCGTGCAATGTCGTCCGAATATTTAGTGAACGATTCTAAATACTCTTTTTTGAAGGAGTTAGGTTTGAGTGCTTCTAATCTAGGTGTTTTTGATGGTACATGGAAGGGCTCGGGTACGGTAAGTTCATAAAAGATCTATATACATATATGGATACTCATATGTATGTACATATATCGTTGCCACTTATGGTAATAACATAAACGTAATAGACTTGACTATCACTGTTCTATAAATAGCATGACAAACAAATTCTGCAATCCATCTTGTACACTATTAACATAGGCAATAATCTGTGTTGTGATAATAAAAGATAGCAATATTTGAAAATATTTTTTAATATGTGACACGAAAACTATAATTATTTTATAAAAAACGGCTTTGAAATAAAAAATTTAATGTTAAATATATTTTAACGTAAACGTTTTTCATCAACAAAAAAAATCAAAAGACTAAGATTAAAGAAGTTTTGTAAAGATTTAATGACTTTCCTGGCAATTACAAATAATTGAAAAATATCCCATAGGATTTCATAAAATAACAATTTGCACCGCACATTTTAATTTCCCCTATATACAAAACTTTTCTAAATATGTTTCATATTTGAAATAATTTCACCTACGCGCAATTATTACATTGCTCAATTTATACTTCACAATGTTTTAGTCATTCGACTTAAGACGCATGTGCGCATGTGCTGACATACAACGGTCCGCAAAAGTACTCGTACTTTTGTGATTATTTTTAAGATACTAAAGGGTATATTATTTGTACAAGCAAAAATGATTATATTAATCAACTATATTACTATACTGTATTACTATATTATATGTCATATAGACTATCAAATTTAGTTCATTTTACCTATTGCTAAACGTACGTGTAAAAAACTGGCATAGCCGGATTTAGTGGATAGTGAGAAATGGAAGGGAATCAAGAGAGTACGGGCGCGTGATATTAGAGCATATTAAGCTAGAATATTATATTATCTTCATTTTTTATGCGGAACTATTCACACAAACCTATAATAAGTATAGAGGTAAGTAAATAGAAAAAAAGGGTGGTTATAAGTAATTATCAAATATGAATTTATTTCAATACAATGAATATTTCATAAAATGTAAAAAATAGAAATTCCTTTTGAAGAATAGAAAAGGATATTTTATAAAGTAAATGTAAAATTCTATCACAACGAAACCGATATTAAAATTTATTAATCTGATCTAATCCCGTAAATATACTAATGATTTGGATTAAAAAGTGAAACAGAGTAGCCGATGAATAATGATATAGAAGAAAAAGAATGATGTGTAGGAAAAAGAATATTTAGTTTTTAAAGATATTTTAAACAAATTTAATTACTTGGATATTAAAGATAAATTTTTCATTAAATGTTAACAAAAAATTTTACAATATTACAATTTTTATTCCCAAAGGACTATAATCTAAGCACTCTGCGTATCACACAATATTAGCGTTGAATCTCCTCCTTTAATGCACGGGTGGTTGTGGGCTTGTTGACATAGACCTGTGATTTCGAATAACCTCATAAACAGAAATCTAATGGTGTTAAATCACATGATCTAGGGGGCCAATTCTGATCACCGACACGAGAGAGTACACGACCTGGAAATGTCTCATGCAGTAATTGAATTGTTTTACAGGCTATACGGCATGTGGCACAGTCTGGTTGAAACCACATATTGGCCACATCAATATCATCCAATTCCGGCAGAAAGAACTGTGTTAACATGTCGCGATATCGAGCGCCAGTAACA
>JAVIWB010005155.1:0-67764 GCA_031893035.1 Dermolepida albohirtum
TCTTTACGCACAATTCGTGACAATGTAGTTTGAGAAATTTCCAATTCTTATGAACGACATGGAATCAACTATTTTGACTCATTTTAAACTGAAGCACTTACGGCTGCGATATTTTCGGAAGCACATGTGGGGTTGTTGCTGTTCAATAACGCATATTTTGCTTACTGACAAAGCCATTAAACCAAAAATGAGCTTGATCACTGAAGATAATTTTGCGACAAAATTAAGGATTTTCTTCAAACTTTAGCAGAGCCCAATCGAAGAAGTTTCGGCCCTTCAAATGCTCAAGAGGTCTCAGTTCTTGAGTTAACTTGATCGTGTAAAAGTTGAAGCTAAGATCTTTACGCACAATTCGTGACAATGTAGTTTAAGAAATTTCCAATTCTTATGAACGACATGGAATCGACTGTTTTGACTCATTTTAAACTGAAGCACTAACGGCTGCGATATTTTCGGAAGCACATGTGGGGTTGTTGCTGTTCAATAACGCATATTTTGCTTACTGACAAAGCCTTTAAACCAAAAATGAACTTGATCACTGAAGATAATTTTGCGACAAAATTCAGGATTTTCTTCAAACTTTAGCAGAGCCTAGTCGAAGAAGTTTCGGCCCTTCAAATGATCAAGAGGCTTCAGTTCTTGAGTTAACTTGACCTTGTACAGGTTTAAGCTAAGATCAATACGCACAATTCGTGACAATGTAGTTTGAGACATTCCCAATTCTTATGAACGGCGTGGAGTCGATTTATTTGCCTCATTCTGAACAGAAGCACTTACGGTTGCGATATTTTCGGTACTTCGACCAGTCCGTTGTCCTACTGACACAGTAATATCCAATAGTGAATATTTCGATAGGAATTTATCCACTATAGCACGCACAGCCTGTTTGTTGGGACAATTATTGCGACCGAAAATTGAAGTAAGCGCTCTTAAAGTTGCGACTACCGACTCAAAATTGCGGTAGTAATTTTTAATAATTACCAAACGTTGCTCGTTCGTGAACTTTACCATGATAAAAATGTTAACCTTGACTGACGTTTTGGCGTTGACAGATCATGAAAAACGTTCAAGGATGCGTTCGTATTGAAAGACGAAATTGTTATGTTCCTACTGGAAAACCTTTTATAAATAAATTCTTTTTTATCAAGCAAGTAAATTGTAAATTACAGTAGGCATGACATAGCATGTAGCTAACTACAATAGCTAAGCTTTATTCTATATAAAATAAATCCTTTAAATATTGGAGTAGTGTTTTTTGTTTTGTAATTGTAGAATAGATTACAATAAAAATGAACTTGTTTCAAGTTCGTACGTCCAATTACAGTTGTGTACGGGAAAATAATCCCGGAAGTTCTCGTAAAATTCCGATATTTCCGTAACCCGCTGGCCTTTTAAGATGTTCATTAAGACAAACGCGAAGTAATTGCTGCCCATAATCCCGTCACTTTCAATTAGACTACTCGTAAATCTATGTCGTAAATAAAAGTTTCTGCTCTGGTGAGATAGGTCGGTCGTACATAAATTATGCAATATCAGAGGATCGTTTGCATTATCTATTAGCGGACCGATCTGAATTGAACGCCAAATGGCCTCCCAGATCATCCAAACTAGATTATATTATTAAGTGGATCTTCCATTATCAATGCCGTGTGTTCACATTAAATTCCCATTTAGCAGGCGCGTATATAAAGGTGATTATATTCGCCCGTGGTAAACACAATTTTGCAATTAGAATTAATAAACGAGAGACACTTGCTATGAGCTAATCTGGATTTTAGTGTTTCGTTGTTGTCTTGGTTGTCGAAAGTTTCAGAGGTGCGAAATCCTTTGTGAGAGTGCAAAAGGCTTTTTAACTTCTTGCATGCTTCGAAACTTACTTTATTTAAATAATTCCGATTCGAAATGATTTATTTATAGGTTAATTTCTCAATTACTACTCTGTTTGTGCAATTACATCATCTCTCTCTTAGCAGGAGAATTTTGTGTAACTCTGCCTTATATTAGCAGTTGAGCTGTATTTATATGCTGTTACACGCACACTTTATCTTGTGTTTATATTTTGCGGACATCACTGTACATCGAATTGTAATATTTTGGAAATAATTTTTCAAACAATGTTCGTTTTATTATTCTGTTACTCTCATCATCAACCTAAAGTTGTGATTAATACCATTGAAAAGTTATAGATTTCTTCGATGTTTTACTTATATTTTAATTGCCCGATTCGTACTCGTATTGTTATTGTTCCAATATTTATTTGAAGTTATTCCCAGTTTGTGATTAATTGCCGTCTTTCTTCTTTCGTTTTTTCCTCATGATATCATAATAATACAAAGGTAACCGTTTATATTTCGGGAACTGGCAACATTAATAGTGTTGACTCCAATCTGGTGATTGCTCGTGAAGTTTGTTATTTTTGGCAATACATTTACCTTGACAGTTTTATTATTCGGTCGCTGTTTCTATTGTTGGCAGTAACTTGAAAATTTTATGGAATTAACTCGCGAACATTTTCGTGCAATTATTTTTATAACTTTCAGCGTGGATTATTTCAAGAAGAATGCATCGACGATCTGAATTCTTTATATGGCGATGAAGCATCATCGAAAACTACAGTATATCGTTGGTATAGTGAATTCAAACCTGAACGGCGTTCTTTGGACGATGAATTTCGTGAAAGTCGTCCCACAAATGTGTTTGTGTCGGAAAACATTAAGGCAGTGTCTGAATTGATAATGCAAGACCGTCATATGAGATACCACGAGATCAATGCATCTCTAGGTGTTAGTAAAACCAGCCTGCATAAGGTCCTGCATGAACATTTAACCGTCAAGAAGCTATGTTCACGTTGGGTATCACATAAATTGACAACCGGTCATAAAAGGACTCGATTGGTACCAAGAAATGCACAAAAAATACAATGGCGGTGCTTCAAAAAACATTTATAAAGTTGTCACAGGTGATGAATCTTCGATCTATACGTATGAGCCCGATAGTAAACAGCAGTCTACTGTGTGGGTATTCCAAGATGAGCCAAAACCAACAAAAGTTGTTTGCGTTCGAAGCACATTAAAACAAATGGTCGCCTATTTTTTCGGAAAAACCGGTCACGTTGCAACCGTGCCTTTAGAGAGTTGCAGAACGGTCAATTCTGAATGGTACACAACTATTTTTTTGCCAAAGTTTTTGAAGAAATAAGGAAAACAAACCGAAAACGACAGATCATTCTCCACCATGACAATGCAAGCTCTCACAGGTCGGTTCAAGCAATTGAATATTTGACCGGGCAAAACATTGAATTGATTAGCCATCCGCCGTACAATCTTGATCTAGCACCCTGTGATTTCTTTTTGTTCCCACACGTGAAGAATAAGCTTCGTGGTCAACGGTTTTCTACGTCGGAAGAGGCAGTTGAGACATTCGAAACTCATATTTTGAAGATACCGTCTTTACAGTGGCAACAACGCTTTTCGGATTGGTTTAAACGAATGCAAAAGTGCATTAGGTTTCAAGGAGAATATTTTGAAAGCAATATAACTATTTTCGACAATAAAATTTTTTTTATTTGCTATTTCCGAAATATAAAAGGTTACCCACGTACTTTCCAATCAATTTCCATTTTAGTTTTTTAATTTTTCCTTTTTTTTTAAAGTGTAAGAAAAAAGATAGGACAGACGTGTGTATTGTACAAACATAAGGTGATAGATGTACAAAGCCCGTCTGTATTAAATGCGATAAGCAAAACCAGACGAAGTGTCCGTATTTTATTATCAATTTACTAATCTACAATACCATAACAATATATTTAACCAATCGCCTGTCGTTGATTGGTATTACTGTCCTAAATAAAGTAAAACAAGCGAAAGCGAAGCATTTGAAAAACAGTATTTGTATATTAAATTCTTCGGCGAGCGGAAATTCAAAATATAAGAGCCCAATTGGAAGTATCCGGTGTCTTTTATTTAGGAGATTTACATTTGGAAACTCATCTTTCACCTGTCGGAGTATTTGCGTTACAAATTTGGACATTTTCCATTCCATCTCGACACGTAATGCCTTATTGTTACCGTAGATTGAACGCTGAATTATTAAAAGGTTATTATACTTTTAATGGTATAACTGAGCCTGTGCTCAGCATGAATCATAATACGTATAATTAATATTAATTGTACCAAAACAGGAAGCTTGCTTATTGTGCGATGACAATGGCCTATATTTATCTATACTACATATGTATATAACATTCGGCGTTATTCTTTTAATTGCGTAGAATTAATAATTGTATATGCAGCTGTTGATTAAATAGATTATTTATCATATGTTGTAATTTTTAGATAAAATAGAACTGGATCGTCTGCCTTACAAAGACGAATGATCGTGTACCGACAATCGTTACGAGTGACACCTCTAGTAACGTTATTGTTACAATTAAAAGATGGCAACACTATTTTATGGAAGCAGATGAAAACGCTGAACATAAAATAATCGCCATCATCATTGATCATTAGAGCGACGACGAAAGTGGCAATACCATAGGCGGTACGGTAGAACGGGCAATTGGTGCGCAGTGAATGAGATCATTCACATCAAATACAATACGGTTCACGGTTAGTGTTTATAATAACTTCACACAAACATGTCGCGAAAGTCTGTGCCGTTTGCTACGTCGGTTAGAAAATACATAGCAGAATTTCCCGATTTAAAGTATGATGGATGTGCAGTATTGTGTTTGGTTTGTAATAAGCGACTTACAATACGGATGAAAGACAATTGTAAAAAACATGTGAACAGTGCAATACATAAACTGAACAAAAGAAATGAAATACCTTATGCAACATTCCTTTATGATTTTTTATTTATGTCGACTGCATGTAATTTGCCGCTTCGTTTAAGCAGCAAACGCCCTTTTCAAGTGTTCTGGAATAAATATCTGCCAAATTATAAATTACCTGCAAGAAGAACTTTACAGAAACATTTGCCGCGTTTAAGAGAGAGAATTGAAAATATAGCAAGAAGAGAATTGCATAATAAAAATGTTTGGATTACTGTAGATGAGACTACTGACTTAAAAAAAAATAGTGTAATAAACGTAATCGTACGTATTTTATCAGCCAACACATTTTCACAGCGCTATTTGTTAGCCTGTAAACGTATACAAGCATGTACTGCGGCAAATATTCGGCAAATAATAATGAACACCTTAAAGAAATTTCACATTCATAGTACTCAAGTCTGCATGCTTGTAACAGATGGTGTTGCTACTATGTTACTACTCGGACGTTTACTAAAAGTAACTTTTCCTAAATTAATACACATAACTTGTGTACTCCATGCTCTTCATTTAGTTGCTGAAAATGTTAGAAGTAGTTATAAAAACGTTGATCATTTGATTGGATCCACCAAACAAGTGTTTCTTAAATCCCCTAAGCGACTTAAAGAATTTTATAAAACTTGTCCAGATATTTCGGAACCACCGGAACCCATTCTTACACGATGGGGCACGTGGCTAAATGCAGCTTTTTATTACCATAAGAATTTTCACAAAGTTAAATCCGTTATATCAACATCAATTTGAAAATCCCCAAATTCTGGAAGATCTACATACAATATATAACAATTACCATCCATTAGTAGAAGCAATTACAAAACTTCAAAACGAAAACGATTCGCTGCCCTTAGACGCATCACTATGCATAGTGCAAAATGTGACCGCTCATTTGCATAGTTTAACTGACGCTGCTGGTGTACGAGCTCATCAAAAATTATTAAGTGTTTTAAAAAAAATCCGGACTTGCATGTTTTATGAACTATTTATGACAAATGTGCAAATAGTGAGCCCTGGAATGATTTTGAACAACAGCTTCTTTCTGCCAAAATTACATCAATAGACGCCGAACGATCTTTTTCTCTATACAAAAACATTTTCTCGTCGCGAAGGACGTCATTTACAGAAGCAACCGTAGAGACGTATGCAATGATGCAGATGTACAGTTACTTCCACAACACATTACCAGGATTATGAAATTACATATTACTAGGTAAGCACTAATTGTGTAAGAATAAGTCTAGACACGGCACTGCTACGGACACTTTCGCCGCAGTTTATAATTTACACTTAAACACCAACCGTGAACCGTATTGTATTTGATGTGAATGATCTCATTTACTGCGCACCAATTGCCCGTTCTACTGTACCGCCTATGGTATTGCCACTTTCGTTGCCGCTCTATTGATCATTGACAGTAAATTAAACATAAACTTCGTAGGCATTTTATATTTTATTGCACTATTATCAATGGGTCTAACATTTATACTCTCAATAACATTGAAGTCTTTCGACGTAGCTCCATATATGTAGCACTCTATAGTAGAACTGGTTTCCGTGACCGCATTGTAGACTTTTCCACCAATCATGGTAAATAGTAATGTATGCGTTACGTTTACTAATGCGTGTCCCTAAATTAACGCCATTTGTGCAGTAAAGTGTTGGCAGCCCTAAAAGCGTTACAAGATAGAACAACATGTCTTCATTATTGAACAATATTTCAAAAATAATGAAAGCTTGGCGGCCGCAGTTCGAAAATTTCGTGCAAAATATGGTCGGAATAGTGTTTTAGCTTCGTCAACTGTGAAGAGATTAATTGAAAAATTCAGGGAGACTGGATCCGTTGGAGACGCCAAACAAACTGGTCGTCCAAAAACAAGCCGTTGAAATGTCAATATCGAAGCAGTGCGTGAAAGCGTCAGTGACAATCTAGGAACCTCAATTCGGCGTCGTAGACAAGAATTGCAAATTTCAAGAAGCTCTCAACAGCGTATACCCACTAAAGACCTGTGTCTCCATGCTTACATAATTCAATTAACACAACAACTGAAGTCTAATGACCATGCACAGCGAAGAAAGTTCGTTAAATAGATTATTGAACATAATGTAAACGTAAAATGATTTTATTGAACATCAACAAATGGATGCTGATTTTTCGAGCAAAATCATCCTAAGCGATGAAGCACATTTTCACCCTGATGGCTTTGTTAATCGCCAAAATTACCGCTTTTCGGGTTCTGAGAACCCACATATGACTGTCGAAAAACAAATGCATCCACAACGTGTCACTGTTTGGTGTGGATTTTGGACTAGAGGCATAATTGGGCCATACTATTTTGAAAATGAGACTGGTCAAGCAGTGACTATTACTGGTGCTCGATATCGCGACATGATAACACAGTTCTTTCTGCCGAAATTGGATGATACTGATGGATATGGCCAATATGTGGTTTTAATAAAACGGTGCCACATGCCATACAGCCCGTTAAACAATTCAATTACTGCATGAAACATTTACAGGTCGTGTACTCTTTCGTTTCGGTGATCGGAAATGGCCCCCTAGATCGTGTGATTTAACACCATTAGATTTCTTCTTATGGTGTTATTTGAAATCACAGGTCTACGTCAACAAGCCCACAACGACCCGTGCATTAGAGGAGGGGATTCGACGCTGCATCAACAAAATTAAGCAACATTTATGCATAATGGTCATGGAAAATTTCGACAAACGAGTGCGTATGTGCATGCAAAGCCGTGGAGGCCATTTGCTCGATGTGTTATTCCATAAATAACCCTATCCTATGTACTTTATGACTCAATAAAACAATAACAATCAAAAGACTTAAAACTTTTTTTTCTATTTAATTCAAATCTTGCGTTAATTTTGGGACACCCATTATATATTGCCTTTCAATGAGCAGATTGTATTTTGGAACTATTGTATTTGTTGCTCATTATGGTCAGTTTCTGCTAAAGTAATTTCTATGCTCTTTTGTAAATATTTGGGTCGACAAAAACGGGGAGAAGATGATCGTGTTTTTTTCCATAGAATTATATTATCAAGTATGTTTGATACAAGCTGCAAAGATATTAACAATGTTAGAAACATATAAACCTCAGAATCACCTTAATTTTTAAATCGTTGCTTGTATTCACTGTGACTTGTGCTTCCATCGCATCCCCATCTTGAAATGTCAGTTAGCTGTACTGTTCGAAGTCAAAATTTATAACTCCTTTCTGTAAGTCTATAGGCTAGTTTACACGGGTAGAATAATTAAGCGAGTACTTGGTAGAGTCGAGTAACTCTACTCCTGTAAATATGCAAAAACGATCAGAATATAGTAGAGTAGCTAGTTACTGGCGGAGTGAAGCACTATCGCACATGTCATGTGGGAAAGTAGCTCTAGTCTATTGCTTCTACCACTGTCAAAAACTTTACCCTCCTGCTCATTCTACCCGTGTAATCTCACCCAACTAAGTAGAGTAAAGTAGTTAATTTATACGCGGATTACGAGTGCTTTGACAATTTTGACAGACACAGCCAGCTCAAATAGTTGACAGCTCACTCTACTGGTTACTAGCAGTTACTGGTCTAACCACAATTTTTGGAGTATTCAAGTAGAGTGCCCTGTACTGGCTACTGTATTCTCCCTGAATCTCTACCCGTGTAAGCCTTATAAGTCTTATCCTTGTATGGTCGAGCAGTTGTAGTTGTTGTAACGATACTTGAGCAAAATCTTCGTAGCCAGCGTCTAGATAACGTTCTTTCTTGGTGCATTGAATTTATAAACGGACATCAATCCTTTTACGAGTTTCCTAACCAAAGTTATATTACTGTCGTGTCAATTTTGCTTCCACAAAAAGTGATAGTGCTTGCTCAGGTGTTTTTTTGCCATTATCTTTATCAGCAGTTCTAAAATCTGTTTGATACTTGATGCCCTTTTTGGCGACGTATTTGGCATATCTTTTTAAGCACAGAAACTGTAACAGATCTGCCAGCAGAACGTAGACGAATTCAGTTCATCAACAGGTGCTTCTGAACGTAAAAAAGTAATTTTACGAGGCTTTGCTTGATCACTACTTATTAGAAAACTCAGTTCGCGACGACCGCGGCTTGAATCCGAAGAAGTCTTGAGATTTCATAAACTCAACAGATTTCTTCAACCAATTTTTGTTGTTGGATTTCATTCTAACCATGCCTCGTTTAGATTTTTGCCATCTCACAGTAAATGGATACTTAAAACGTGACAAGATGTAGGCAAGTTCTTTCACCCATATTTACTTGTAATTCTTTTCAATATACATTCTAACATCACATTCACTAATCAGTCATTCGTATCAAATACGTGGTCGTGATCTAATTCAGAAACGACAAGTACCTAATGGTTGCATTAATCTTCTAAATTAAATACCAGATCCTGGCATGAGTATTGATACAAGTGTAAACGCAGCTTTTTGCAGATGATAACTTGAAAGCACAAAAATTTTATGTTGGCAGTTCTGATATTTGATATATGCTTTACAAAAGTGCAGAACAATTTCACTATAGAGTGAGTCGTCATTATGGAATGGTCGGATAAAGAGAGCCGTATTGCGGTTATTGCACTTCATAAGTGTGGAATAGAAAGAGCCCGTATTTTTGATTTATTGAAACCGTTAAATATTACGCGTGTGTTTATGTATCGTACTGTTAAGTTATTCATTGATACTGGAAATGTAATCGCATAGTTCGTACACCACAGGCCATCAATGCTGTGAGTTCCCGCATCAATCGACATCCTGTCCGCAAACAGAAAATCATGGCTCGTGAAATGGGTATTGCTCCGAGAACCATGAGCCGTATCATTAAACAAGACCTAGGACTTAGAGCTTTCAAACAACAAACAGGACAGCGCCTTAATGTTGAATTAAAAAAGAATAGGAAGAAAAAATGCAGACACCTGATATCGTTGTACGGCAAAGAGCGTTACAAAAAAATTCTGTTTTCTAATGAAAAAAATTTTACCGTGGAAGAAACTTTTAACAAGCAGAATGATAGGGTGTATGCACGGTCCTCCAAGGAAGCCAGTGAAGTGGTGCCAAGGATTCAGTGAGGTCATTTTCCTGCTTCAGTGATGGTTTGGTGGGGAGTATCCTATGACGGTGTCACTTCCTTGCATTTTTGTGAAAAAGGTGTTAAAACAGCGGCCAAAAACTATCAACGAGACATTTTAAGCAATGTAGTGGAGCCCCTGAACTACACCATGTTCCAAAACCAACCATGGATATTCCAACAAGACTCTGCGCCCGCTCACAAGGCCAAAACAACTCAGCAATGGCTTGAAAATCATGTACCTTAGTTTATTAGTACTGACTATTGGACGTCAGCAAGCTCAGACTTAAATCCGCTCGACTACAAACTGTGGTCAATATTAGTGGGCATGGTCTCTAGAAGACCCCATCGCAACCTGGAATCATTGAAGCAAGCGTTAACAGAAGCAGTCGACAATTTTCCCATGGATATCGTCCGTACAGCGATTGATGAGTGGCCCTGCAGACTTCGGCGTTGTATTAAGGCAAATGGCGGCCATCTCGAGTAATTTGCATTGTATTTTGTAGCTTACTATTGCCAAAATAAACTATCAAAAAATAATTTAAATCCAACTTGCAGTTTTCTTTTTGTACTTAAAAACCTTTATATCAGTATTTATGGCAGGACTAGGTACAAAATAAATTATTAGACTTTGACAAGTTAAAATGGACTTTCATGAAAGAATAGCAAATATGGGCATCTTTTTATTGTAGAGTTAGTATATACAAGTTGTACAGAGTGTTGTGAAATAAAAATCATAGATTGGACTATTTGGGAACACAGATTTAAGACTGATAATAAAAATATTTTAGAAATTCCGTTCTATTGATGTCAAATACTTTCAATTAGTAATAAAACTGTTTCTTTTTAAAATATTTTCGTTAAATATATAAGTATGTACTTACTTCCAGGAACAGGGTCCATCATAAAAATTGCTATAAAATCTCAATTCAAACAAAAAAGTTAGTTGCCGTACACGATACTGGATTTGCATACCTTGTAGTTAACATTAAACTTTAAACTGACGCCTACCTTAAATTTCGAGCATTGTATTGGGTTTATATTCGGTTTCAGGTAGACTATTTATCGCTTTCTTGGGAATCACTTAACAGAAAATGTAAATATATGATTCCGAGAATTGATTTATGGCCAGAAGTTTGGTATTTTGGCCCTACTGTGCGATGATGAAAAGCGCTGAGCGAAGAGCACCAGATCGCCATCGTACTTTAAACGTATCTTCCGACAATGAGACTTATTTCCGCCTAAGTTTCTATTTGATACCAAAGCACCTGACTAGTTTGATTATCAGCTATTCGATTTTAATGATATTTTTACCTCTCCGGACATATAAGTTGATTCAATTGTCTTCTTTTCGTTGTACTGTAAATGGATCTCACTTGCTAGTGTATGCTTCTTCAAGTTTTGCAATAATTTCAAGTTCTGAAATTGTGAAATGCATTAATGCTTTTAGCAGTAATTCACGCTCTTCTCACTAAGGCTGTAGTAACGAGTGCTTTCGCAGTAGCGTGCGGCTCAGTTACTATCAATATTAAAAATAACAAATGTAATTACTTACTACTATTTTAGTTTTTCTTGTATTGTAGATATAGAATGACGAAAAAATTCGCTGTAGTATTATATCATTAGTGTACCTTCGAGTGCTGACTCAGTCATACTCCTACGGCGAGGTGAAAATGTGTTGGCGTATTTGAAAAAGGAGCGTTCTGCGTCTAATGATGTGATGTTCGCGAATTTAAAAAGGACGTTCGTATCATATTCGCGCTCTTGGTTTTCAGTTAAACTCTTGTCTATACGCACTATAGTTTGAAAATCGGGATTCTTAATTATAACCGCACACAATTTATCAGTTGTTAATCTTCCTTAATATCTGTTAGTTTCCTAACGAGGCTTTGTGGTAATATATTATATTTAGCGCTTCATGTAATGACAGCTTGGTGTTCTCTAATTTGGAAATAGTATCTAAAAGAATTGAATAATTTTCGGAAATTTGCTCTGTTTGAGTATGGACTTCGGTATCTGAAACCAGCCCCGGACTTACCAAAATTGCTTGAGCATCTATTGGATTTAAATCTAAGATACAAGATTTAGTATGTATAAAAATTTCTAATAATATAAAACAGCTTTAAGCCACGTTCCCCATCTCATCAATACCGACTGTGGTATCTGAGGAACGTCCGGACAAGCCTGTTTATACTCACGAATACGTTTTGGAGATTTAATAAAAACTTTTTTGACAGAAAAATGAATTGGTCTACTTTTAAATAACTGTTTCTAATAAATTCAGCTACAAGATGACATGCATGGAGCAAACAGGTTACATGAAGCAATTGAAGATAAGATTGTTTTAGTAACTTTCCAGCTTTAACCATATCTGAACCCCCATCTGTAACTAACATTGTCGATATATTGAATTCCCAAAGGTATGTTTTATAGTTTCTACTATCCTTTCCGCGTCTGTCTTCTGTAATATTTTACTACGTAAAAGAAGAGTCAAAGAAATCTCACCACATCCGTTGTTTCGTCTACCGTCAACCATATTTTTTGCTCTTTTGTCTCTGCTTTTATTTGATCCGGAATCGTGTTTTTCATCCGAGGAAAATTATACTGCAATTGACCTCTTGCTGGCAATCTCCATTCCGGAACGTATTTCTCTCGAAAGTTTCGAAATTCTTCGAGGTCTACAATATTTTGTGGAATGTTGCGTACACTTAACACAAAAACAAAGTCATAAAATTTTATAATATGGTACATTACGTTGCGCATTTAATCAGGGTTGCTTGCTATTAACATGTCTTTTATACACAAAAATACGGTAAAATGTTGATATTGCAAACAATACATTTAAAAATAATGCCAGTGTATTCTAATGTCGAAAATCGGTTAGGAAATCTATTAGCACTCTTCGAACATAAAGAACGCCGTCAATTCGCCATCATTAATCTAATCCGGCGTTTATACACATACCATACGTATATGAATCTCGACTTCAGGTATATCCGACCGCTTTTGCAATACATATATCGTTGTTGCCAATGAGTGCGCACTCGTTTCTGCAGGCTTACTTTTCACATCGTTGTTAGATGAGTTAATTCTTATAGATAACTGTTTGCTTTATTTTATATACCTAAGATTAAGCGCACGCCTGTGGTGCGCCGACCATATTTCTCACCATACTCTGAACCGTCCGAACATCAATATTATTTATTTTGACCCATATTGTCCGTAATTCTCTCATTAAACGCGCTCTACGGCACTGATAAACCATCAGCGTTTGAAGCGGACACTTCCACCTAGTAAAAAAGTAATATTTTCATTCGCCCCAACACAACGGAAACACTATTTATTCAGGTTTGTTTGCCGAAATTAATACTTCCCGACCGTCGGCAAATTCATATTAAATTTCTTATCTCACACCTGTACACGTCAAATTAAAAGACTGGAAGAATTTTAATTATACTATGCTCTCTACTATCTCTTTCGCGTCCCTTTGTTCCCCTATTATATAGGATTTACGCTCTTTGGCTGGCCGACTCTTTAGCCGGTCGGGTTCTGGGTCTCTCACTCGCTATACCGTCGTCTGAAAACAGACAATTTACTTAATGAAAATATTTTATTAGAGGAACCGACGTGATTAAGGGCGGGCGAATGTGAATTTCATTAAGTATTAAGAATTTCGTTTCTGGAAAACCGCCGGTTGCTAGAACAGTGTAAACAAGGAGGCCGCCAATTGGCGAAGGGATTTTAACGCAATTTAGGCCAGCGCGTGTTACATTATAGACAATTAACTCTTTATGGAAGGAAAAAAAGTGTTTCAGGTCATTCGAGGGGAGTAATTTACTCGGCAAATCCTAATCTACGAGTTATTGGCTACAAATAGAAGCCTAATTAATCTAATTACCATTACCGCAATACTAGTTTCTTCTCTAAATTAGAAATACGAGGGTAGTTTGACAAGTAGTGAGAATGGAAAAGAAAAACGAATTTTTTAAATACAAAATAATTTTTATTTTTCAATATATTCTCCTAAAAGAGCAATACATTTATTCCAACGGTGCTCCAATGCCTTTATGCCATCTCTAAAATGCGATTCCGGAAGGCTTGCAAAATACTCATTTACGAAGATGATAAGCTCCTCGTTAGACGAAAATTTCTTTCCACCTAGTGCCGTTTTCAATTTTGGGAAAAGAAGGAAGTCGGAAGGGGCTAGATCCGGCGAATAAGGTGCATGCGATACTAATTGGAAATGCAACACGTGGATTTTGGACATCGCAACTGTGCTGGTATACGAGGAAGCGTTGTCTTGGTGAAACATAATCTTTTTCTTTGCCATTACCAGCCGTTTAGCACGAATCTCAACAATTAATTTTTGCAGAAGCTCTGCATAATATTGTCCGTTTATTGTGGCACCTTTCTGAAGGTAATCGATGACCAAAATGCCCTTTGAATTCCAAAAAATTGATGCCATCACCTTGTTTGCCGATAAAGTGATTGTCGCTTTCTTTGGAGGTGCAGAACCACATCTTAACCGCTGTTGCGACTGTTGTTTAGTTTCGGGTGTACTGTAGTGTATCCAAGTTTCATCGCAAGTAACAAATCGCCTACAAAAATCAACCGGATTCCGCTTATAAAGTCCAAATACTCATTGGAAATGCGCAAACAAGTGAACTTTTGATCAGTCGTAAGCAATCGCGCCACCCATCTTGCCGAAAGCTTGGAAAGGCCCAATTCTTTCGTTAAAATGTGGCGTACGCATTCTGTTGAAATGTTTACCATATCTGCTATGTCTCTCACTTTGAGTCGTCGATCTTGCGTAATAATATTATGGAATTTTATAATCATTTCCTTAGAAGTCACGATTTTGGGTGCTCCAGAGCGCGCTTCATCAACACAGCTTGTTCTACCACGTTTAAATTCATTTACCCATCTACCTATTGTGGCGGATGATGGAGCAGATTCACTTAATGTTTCCCGTAATTCATCTTTTATTTCGGTAGCTTTCATACCCTTCATTACGAAGTATTTAATCACCGCACGATACTCTGCTTTTTCCATTTTAACAACAACGCGTTGCTTCTTTTTCAGTCAGCTGTCAAAAATAAACTAATCAACCGATTTATCTAAATATCGGAATGTAAACATGTAAATAGGCAACCTAAATTACAGTGCATTTGTTTTACCAATTAGAGCGCCACCTATGTGTCATTCTCACTACTTGTCAAACTATTCTTCTAGCTAGGTCATGCTTCACGCATTTTCGTTTGTTCAACTGTATTTAAATTTGAGTAGCGACTGTGGTTGATTGAATTAATCAAAAAAGGTAGATAATGCCCCTTATTACATCAATGTTCACGTGTTTCGGCAACTAAGTTGACACCATCAGCAGATATTCACAGTTTGCACGATAAAACTCGCGCAGAGTAACTCCGCGCACTCTTTCCCGCTGAAAACCAAATAGACTCTACGTTTTTGGTGTATGGTATTTGATCTACGGACAATTGCACGAACTTTCTCGACATTTCCATCCGCTCTTGATGTTGATAGACGCTCAGAACGAGGTTTATCATTAATTGACATTTCACCTTTCTTGAAACGAGAGAATCATCCGTACACTTGAATTTTTTCCATAGCGTCATCCTTGTAGGCTGTTTGTAATGTCAAAACTGTTTCTGCAACATTTTTTCCCAGCAGAAAGCAAAGTTTCACAACTGCACGCTGTTCACTTAAATCCTACCATACAAAAAACGACGAGCAAACGAAAATGCTTTTACAAAATAATGCGTAACAAGACACAACCTTATTCGGCGAAAGAACCGACTGCACCGAACGCAGAATATGTAGAAATACGTGCTAGGCAAGCCTCACTCACAGCGCTGCCTTTCCAGTTATTTTCGGATACTCCCTCGTATGTTCATGAAAATTATTAATAATATTTGAATGCATATCAATTAATTTTGTTTAGAATTTCGTTAAAGTTGAATTCCTTATTTAATTATTTCGACTTAAAAAAGCAACTACATATTTTGCATTTACGATATCTGAGGTTACGCAACAAATAACGATGGTAACATGTGGCCCCTAACTTTGGTGTTTTTAAGTTAATATCTTAAGACACGGTCATAAATAAATGGAAATGCATTTTCTAATTTGTACATTATGCTGTTGACTGTCCGATTCATCAATATTCCCAAAGCAATTCCGCCATTATTGTTTATGCTTCTTTCGTGCGAAGTTATGTAGTTCGTTTATTCCTTTTATAACAGTACGCCAATGGTGCGCCATTTGCTATGGTCTTTGGTTTCGTGACGTCAAACTTCACTGATATGATGACGTACTGTACGGTTCTCTAACTGAAAGGATTGTACATTGGGCAGTTAACGCATTTCAATTTTGTTTTATTTTAACCAAAACGAAAAATCAAAGTCTTAAAATTTTGGATCAGTCCTTTCTTTAATAAAATGAAGTCGATATTTATTTGCTGTATATGAAACTATGACGCTCATTAAAAGCTAGAAGATGCCTCTCTGTAATTTATGGTTTTATGTATTTTTTAGTTTATTTGAATTCAAGGTAATCTTTAATGGAGGCTGTGGTTGATTAAATTAATCACTAAAACTTAATAAAAGCCTTTCCCACAATAATTTTCGTATTCTGTATACGCATTTCGATAAATAGGTTTCCATCATCAGCAGATAATGAATCACAGTGTTCCACCTGGATCCACGTCAAAATCCTAGAAACAAGTCAATAGTATTTTCATCGTCGAAAGCCAAACATACACAGAGTGACTAGTGTGTGTTCGGCTTGTTTGTTAACATTTAGTGATTAAATTATTTGAATTCGTTTAAAATCGGAGAATCTAAATTTGGAGTTATAATTCGAATCCTGTGTTAATACTTCAATCTTTTGGTAATTAAAATTTTCTTCAGACTTCATTATGGAGTTTAAGCATTTATTTTGATTTAATGTAATGTAATAGTAATTATACTATACCGGTTGTCGAATGATATGATTGCCACAGTTTGAGGATGTGTTACCGAAGCAATTTCAAGTTTATTTATTTATTCAGCTTATGGCAAAGTAAACATTAAAACAGTCACGAAAAAAAGGTGTCCGAATTGTTTGATCTTAGCAACATCGTCGGTGTGTACTCTGAACTTTACAGATCCTATAGTTGGAGATGAGAAAGCTGTGTGCAAGATGGGTGCCGCGTTTGCTCACACTCGAGCAAAAACAGTGTCGTGAAGATGTTTCAATTGAGTGTTTAACACAGCAACAAAGCAGAATTTTTGCACCGTTTCACAACCATGGATGAAACATGTGTCCATCGCTTCACACCCGAGGCAAAAGAATAATAAAAACAATGGAGTCAAAAGGGATAACCGGCTCGAAAGAAGACGAAGACCGTTCCATCTGCAGGCAAGGTCATGGCATCGGTTTTTTGGGATGCGCGTGGAATAACATTTATTGACTATCTTGAAAAAGGAAAAGCTATCAGCGGTGAATATTATGCGAACTTTTGCAACGTTTGAGCGAGGAAATCAAGCAAAAGCGGCCGCATTTGGCTAAGAGGAAAGTGTTATTTCATCAAGATGCACCAGCTCACAAATCCGTTATTGTCCAGAATTAATGAATTAAAATTTGAATTGCTACCTCATGCGCCCTATTCGCCAGATTTAGCCCCCTCGGATTATTTTCTGTTCCCAAACTTGAAAAAATGGCTCAGTGGTCAAAGATTTTTCAACGATGAAGAAGTGAGGAACAAGACAGTTCTTGTTGTAAAAAGGGTATCGAACTTATTGAACATTGCTGGGAAAAGTCTATAGAGCTGAAAGGATATATTGAAAAATAAATATATTTATTTCCAAAATTTTTGTGTTTTCTTTATTGGGTTGGATACTTCTGGGAGTACCCTCGTAGAACATTTTATTTAAGTCTTTTAAATCTCTGAAGCTTAGACATTTCTCGTTTCACGCGTTTCTGAAAACAATCTAATCTAATTATTGCTTAAAATTATAAGTGATACCCAGATAAGAATTGCATTTTGTATGTAAATTGTGAAAATAACAAAAAAAAAATAAATTCACTACACAAAATAGGATTGATGTAAAATTTTGGACAAATGTAAAGATAAAAGTTGCGAAATATGCTAAATTTTTATTTTTTTGCACCGACATAGGATAAAATATTCCTGTCATCGTACGTGTTTAAAAATTATTTGGCGAATTGTGTGTGAAACTTGTGGATGTTAGAGGCAAGGAATTAGTAAAAATGAAATCTAATATTTGCATCCGACTTTACAAGGAGAAATATAAGAAAACACAAAATCATTGTTTCAAAATTAATTAGTCTACTTCATCTTAGTTATAAAAAGACACAGTAATGATAATACGAGGGTAGTTTGACAAGTAGTGAGAATAAAAAAGAAAAACGAATTTTTTAAATACAAAATAATTTTTATTTTTCAATATATTCTCCTAAAAGAGCAATACATTTATTCCAACGGTGCTTCAATGCCCTTATGCCATCTCTAAAATGCGATTCCGGAAGGCTTGCAAAATACTCATTTACGAAGATGATAAGCTCGTCGTTAGACGAAAATTTCTTTTCACCTAGTGCCGTTTTCAATTTTGGAAAACGGTGGAAGTCGGAAGGGACTAGATCCGACGAATAAGGCGCATGCGGTACTAATTCGAAACGCGACTTGTGGATTTCGGACATCGCAACTGTGCTGGTATGCGAGGGAGCGTTGTCTTGGTGAAACAGAATCTTTTTCTTTGCCATTCCTGGCCGTCTAGCACGAATCTCAACATTTAATTTTTGTAGAAGTTCTGCATAATATTGTCCGTTTATTGTGGCACCTCTCTGAAGGTAATCAATGAGCAAAATGCCCTTTGAATCCCAAAAAATTGATGCCATCACCTTGTTTGCCGATAAAGTGATTTTCGCTTTCTTTAGAGTTGCAGAACCACGTTCTAACCATTGTTTCGACTGTTGTTTAGTTTCGGGTGTACTGTTGTGTATCCAAGTTTCATCGCAAGTAACAAATCGCCTACAAAAATCAACTGGATTCCGCTTATGTAAAAACAAACACTCATTGGAAATGGGCAAACGAGTGAACTTTTGATCAGCCGTAAGCAATCGCGGCACCCATCTTGCCGAAAGCTTGGAAAGACCCAATTCTTTTGTTAAAATGTGGTGTACGCGTTTTGTTGAAATGATTACCATGTCTGCTATCTCTCTTACTTTGAGCCGTCGATCTTGCGTAATAATATTATGGATTTTTATAATCATTTCCTTTGAAGTCACGATTTTGGGTGCTCCAGAGCGCGCTTCATCAACGCAGCTTGTTCTACCACGTTTAAATTCATTTACCCATCTACTTATTGTGGTGGATGATGGAGCAGATTCACCTAATGTTTCCCTTAACTCATCATTTATTTCGGCAGCTTTCATACCCTTAATTACGAAGTATTTAATCACCGCACGATACTCTGCTTTTTCCATTTTAATAAAACGACGTGTTGCTTCTTTTTCAATCAGCTGTCAAAAATAAACTAATGAACTGATTTATCTAAATATCGGAATGTAAACATATAAATAGGCAACCTAAATTACAGTGAATTTGTTATACCAATTAGAGCGCCACCTATGTGTCATTCTCACTACTTGTCAAACTATTCTCGTAGTAGATAATATAAGTAATACAAAAAAAACTAAATCGCTGTATGCATGGGTGTATGCATTTAGTGTTCTTTCTACCTTTAACTTTTTAGACTACAAAAGTAGATAAAAAAATGTTATAAAATAAATATTTGTATAATCAAAATTACAAAAGTAATTTGTATATTATCTGCTTCTGGGTTTCCGGGTTGGAACCGCGTCACTAGTATATCTGCCGACGTTTCGTACCCATTTGTATGGGACATCTTCAGGGCTGAACTACTGCACTGAAACAGTTTCAGTGCAGTAGTTCAGCCCTGAAGATGTCCCATACAAATGGGTACGAAACGTCGGCAGATATACTAGTGACGCGGTTCCAGCCCGGAAACCCAGAAGCAGATAGCATGGACCACGACCGCGGAAGTCTACGTACCAAAGTAATTTGTATATATTCATACATCCAAAGAGATAATTGCAGTGACACAAATCTTATTATAGATCCGCCCAAACGTCAAAGCTTCGGTCGTCCATAGAATTTGCCAGTTTTCATAATTGTCCTACGATCTTTGTTGCCACAACAATACGTCTTTTATCTTGCACTTTATAGCAGAGATTGGCGAGTATGTATTAACTTTGTAAATATTTCTTTTCTTTATCCGCTACACAATACGAAAGAGATATTTTGAATATTATTAGCTTATGTGCTGGAATAGTGAGTCGATTGCTACCTTGAACATTTTTATCATGATTCTGGTATCTGAAACGCAGCTTGTTGTACATACATGTAATCCGACGTTTCTGTTAAAATTCTGTTAAAATTAGTTTTACCAAGAGGTGATTTATTTGGAGGTACTTATTTTGAAAAATAAAAAATAAAATCTTCAATTTTATCGTGCATTCTTTATTATCACACAAGACATTTGTATGATTTATTTTTAAAAAAATTTTTTATTTATATATTGGCTGTAACTGCACTTCCATTCTCAACTTAGTATTTTCGATGACGCGTTCGTGTATTTCAAGTGATATTTGGCAGATAACGCGAGTAGTGTTAGCCTTCATTTGTTCAATCGTAGCTGTCTTATCCACGTCGACTTTGAACTTTACGTAGCCCCAACTACAAAAGTCTAAAGGTGTGATATCACATGATCTTGACAGCCATTGCACAGGTCCATTACGTGAAATTACATGTTTACCAAATTGTTCTCGCAATAAAGCCATACTTTCACGAACTGCGTGACAAGTAGCGCCATCTTGTTGGAACCAAATGTCGTCGAGATCACAGTCTTCAATTTCAAGCACCAAATAATCCGTTATCATAGTGCGATCACGGGCGGCATTCACAGTTACGTTGTGACCGTCTTCAGTTTTGAAGAAGTATGGAGTGATGAGCTCTTGAACTTCTTTGAGTTGCTTTTCACTCCAAATACGCCAATTGTACTTACTAACGTAGCCATTAAGCCAGACATGGGTTTCATCTCTGAACAAAATTCTCCCCTGATATAATCAAAACTATGCTGAATTTTTCAGCTCTGTCGAACCAGCAAATCTAATACAATCATCAAATTAAAAACATTGAGTATGCGTGTTGGTTGAATTATAAGTTGATATAAATTTGTACATAAAACTTGGCCACTGTTTTATGTAAAAAAAATGCGCGATTAACTATTCTGACTTGCTTTAATATTCCACGCTTGACCTCTCGACAGTTTTCTACATTTATTCATCAGACGTCGAGGACAAACCTTTTATGGAGATCCCCATTAATCTATATGATAAAGAACTCTTATGCTGTTATGGCCGTCTTCCCTTTTGAAGAAATATGGAGTGATGAACTTTTGAGCTTCTTCGGGATGCTCTTCACTCTAAAATCATCAAAACTATGCTGAATTCTTCCACTCTGTCGAACCAGCAAATCTCCTGATACAATCATCAAATTAAATACACGCAGTATGCTTGTTGGTTGATTTATAAGTTGATATAAATTTTAAACATTAAATAAATCAAGTAATTTTAAAGTTTTTTAGTTAGATAGGTTTAACATGGCCACCTTGTAATCTCCAAGCAGATCATACGGTCAGAAAGAGACGAGAATTCTCTAAGATATCTTCAAAATCATCACATTTAGTGGGTCTGTAACACACACAGACACAGGTCAACCAGTAAATATTTTTCAAAAACTTTTTTCAAAGTTCAACCTGTTACTTGTGTATTTTGGTGTGCTGAATCCAAATGTTTAATCAGTTTTTTTCTACCACTTACCAATTTTTCGTAATCTTTATCTTTTGTTGGATATGATAGTATTAAAATATATAGTCAAGATTTAAAGGTACGTAATTTATTATCAGAGTATAATTGAAAAACTTAACATTTTATTATTACAATGGTAGTGTAAGTTTGAATATAAACAGTTTTTTACTTATTAATCTAAAGTTTTGTATTTCCTCAACCTCTTCACAGTAAAAGTTCGAGTGTAGCTTTTCCTTTTATATGCTTCTGGGTTCCTCGTAGAAGAGTGCAACAGTAATCTCCCATCATGTTGATATTCCAACGATCCTGATACCGTTTTTCCATCTCCTTTATATCGTGGTGGAAACGCTCCCTTTGTTCCTCACTTACAGCGCCAAGATTGTCAGGGAAAAAATTTAAGTGTGAGGGTAAAAAATGCACCTTCACACTCATGTTACATCCAAGTTCTCGAAATGTTTTGAACTATATTTTCGTAATTGGGGTCTTTCTGATCGCCTAAAAACTTCAAAACAACTTGTTTAAGTGCACTCCATGCTGCTTTTTCTTTCAAGTTCATCGCATTTTCGAAAATAGGGTCTTGCATAAGTTTTCGAATGTCAGGGCCAACAAATATACCTTCTTTTAACTTTGTCTCTGACAAACCAGGAAATTTCTGACACAAGTATTGAAACCAAGGTTCTGATTTTGATAGAGCTTTAACGAATTGCTTCATTAGGCCCAATCATGAATCCCAGATTAGAAAGTATATGCCTTCGTGATTTTCTTTGTATTAGTCACGAAGATACTCCAAAGTGCACTTTGAGCATTTACTACTAGTTAGGTATAGATACCAAGGTATTATTATAGGCTTACAATGCATAAATAACGTAAAGTAAACATGCGAGGAAACTACGTCCTGTGGTATTTTAAAGTCCGTTTTCGGATTCAGTACGTTAGAAAACATAAAGAGGAGCCAAATTTATAAAAAAAAGTTTTTTCATGGTTGGCCTGTGTTATTATAGAAACTCTATTGCTTATGAACTTAATTCCTTAACTCCTAGTATAGCCAAGTCTCGGCACCTGTCACGATGTTGTTCACATACCGAGATTGTCCCTTATTAAACTCTTTTAGCATCTCCCGGCACCAAGTCACACGTCGTGTCATCTGCACTTCAGCCAATCGATGCGGCACCCAGAGAGAACAAAGTTTCTTCACGTGTAAATGATCATGCAGAATCGAACGAATTGCTGGTGCATTTAGGCCTGAAGTACCCTCTATCTGTTGGTAGATCGCTCGCCTGTTCTCGCTAAGCATTTTCCTCACAGTAGTAACGTTTTCCTCCGTAACTGACGTTCGTGCCCTTCCCGGCTTCTCAACATCCTCCACAGATGAGTTTCCCCCTTGGCATTCTCTATACCACCTGAATATCGTTATGCGATGTGGACAAACATTACCTAGTGCAAGAGTCATTTCTTCGAAGCACTGGTCTATGCTTAAACCACGCACGAAATTATAACGCAAAATTGCCCTTATCTCATTTCATGACCACGATGCCATCGTAAGCACTTTACACTCTCACTGCTAATGAGTAACTGAGCCCATCGACATGGCGCGGCGGCTACCATGCACGTATGAACATATCTCAACATGTAGCAACAATCAGCTTTGTACGATTCATTGTTGCGTTATATGGCAAAACTTTCCTAGTACCCTTTGTAGATTAATAAATTTTCAGTTGACGTCGTCCTATAATAGAAATACCTTCCTCCACATCTAATTACCCAATCGCTTCTGATTAACTTATAGTTTTCTATATGAAGTGAAAAAGGAAAGCCAGAGTTAACCAAATTTCACTTAGGGTAAAGACATCGAATTTTCGCCGCACATGAAGCTCTCTAATGTCGTAAAAGTGTGCTCCAAGGGAACGTACATTGGCCTGACCGACAATATACCGCATAAGTACGACGGGGAACACAATATATCACATAAATGTTTACAAAACAGTCGCCTCGACGTCGATACACGGAACAAATCCAATAAACCGTCGACAGATATTGCTTGGTTATTGTAGTCATGTACAGGATCTGCCGTCCTGTCTTCGATTAGAGATGAACGCAATGACCGGCCTAAAAGAAAAAAAATTTCAATTAAGTACTGATAGAATAACAATAAATACATCTCGATTAAAGAAAGTAATTTATTTAGCCGAAAATTGCTTAAATCGAAGAAGTTTTTAATTAAATCCGATCCGTCTTTAGACTATATTGGATTAAAATTTGAAACACTGGTTTCGTAAAGTAAAAAGAATAGAAGCATGAGCAGGTAAACCTAAATTTTTTCGTTGATAAATCTTATAATCAAATCAATTACTTGTTGTAAAGGATGGAGAATGAATCGTCAAAGTTCAGCAACTCTTAATTCATTTTCCCCGTGAAATTATTTGCTTTTTAATCACCTTTTAGGTAAACTATAGAATTTGTAACGTAACTGCATCATAAACAGAGCTAAGCACAATATTTTTTAACATTCTCTACATGACTTATACGTGCGTTGTCTTTTAAGTTTTACATCTAAAACTGGAATAAAACAGTAGATGGTTTTTAAAGCCTTCATTGTTTTTCGAAGTATTCTCCACGAAGATTAATGCACTTTTGCATGTGCTCGAACTAACTCTGGAAACAGTTGTTCTACTCGTTTGTTGGTACAGTCAAAATGGCGTTTTTGAAGGCATCGAATGCGTATTTGGTATTGGTCGAAAAATAAATTTTGAACAAAGAGCAAATATCAAGTTCTCTTTTAAACTCGGTAAATCGTTTACTGAAACGTTTACTTTGATGGAACACGTGTATTGTGATGCGTGTTCATCACATGCGAGTGTGTATGAGTTGTATAAAGGATTTAAACGGTCGTACGGTATAAATGACGACGAACATCCTGGTGCAAAAAAATCCGTGGTTACGGAAACTAATATTGAACTTGTGCCTAAATTTATCAGAAATGAGCCGAAATCCTCATTACGATACGTAGGAATGAAATTAAATATTTCCAGTTCATCGCATTTTGACACAGCATTTGGGACCGAGAAAGATTTGTGTAAGGTTTGTACCACAGAAGCTAACTGAATTCAACATTGTACAGACTTGATTAAAGACTCAAAGAAGGATGAAAACTACAGGTGTTCTATTGCAACTGCCGATGAGATGTGGCGTTTCCAGAGACCAGGCGTTAAAGCTCTGAATGGAAGCATCCAAGGGAAGGAACACCGAAGTAAAGCTATTTGGAAATGTCAAAAGTGAAGGCAATTTTATTTTTTTTATGATTCAAAAGGCATAGTGCACAAAGAATTTATACCAACTAGTCAAGCACTCAATGCTGTATATTTCCTTGGTGTTATAAAGTGTCTTTTGACGTGTATTCATCGTGTCCGCCCTCAATGTTGTGAAAAATCGAAGAATCTGAACTTTGTACGCCAAGTACAAATATTAAAGGTGTGAGGGAGGTGTGTGAAAAACGAAGAGATGTACAGAGTTTCTAGAACTAAGCTTAAAAATGTAAATGGAAAAATGTAATTATGTAATACGACGCCTTCTATGTCTTATATATATGTACATATAACATATGTTACATGCATACACAGTCTGCCGCAGAGCAAACCAAACTTTTCTGAAATAGTAATTCTTAGTGGCTGCTTCTATTAAAAAAATATCAAGTTATGATCTAAACACGGTAAATCGTTCATCGAAATATTTAATTTGATAAAACAAGTGTATGGTGATGCGTGTTTATCAGGTACGAGTGTGTACAAATGGTATAAACGATTTCAAAACGGTCGTACGAACATAAATCACGACGAACATCCTGGTGCAAAAAATCTGGTGTTACAGAAAGTAACATCGAACTTGTGCGTGAATTTATCAGATACCTGATACTGAATTTTCGATATTTGAGAATGGAATTAAATATTTCCAAAGATTCAATTCATCGCATTTTGACACAGCATTTGGGACTGAGAAATATTTGTAGAAGGTTTGTACCACCCAAGCTAACTGAATTCAACATTATACAGACTAAAGACTCAAAAAAGCACGAAAACTTCCAGTATTCTAGTGTAACTGGCGAATGGAGCTCTGAATGGAAGCATCCAAACGAAGAAAGACCGAAAAAAAGCCGCTCGAAGAAATCAAAAGCGAAGACAGTGTAGATTTGTTTTTATGAAGCGAAAGGCATAGTTTACAGAGTTTTTTACAACTAGTCAAACAATTAATGCTGTATATTATATTGGCGTTATGAAACGTCTTTTGGCGCGTACTCTTCGTGTGCACCCTCAATATCGTGAAAATGCACCATCTCATCGCTCGACACTGGTTTTCTTACTACAAACGGCATCTTAACCATCAACCATTCACCGTATTTACCGGATTTGGCCTCCTGCGATTTCTATTATTCTCCAAACTACATTTGGCGATGAAATGATAGCGTTATGCTGACGTTAAAGTCATTAAAAAGGCGTCGATAGCGATCTTGAAGAACATCTCTAAAGGTGAACTTAAAAATTCATAGGCCATGTTGGTTGACCGTGCAAAACGTTGTATTGAAGCCGAAGAAGACTACTTTGAATAAAATAAATGAATTTTACCAAAATAGTAAGCTTTTGTTTTAATTTTAAAAAAGTTCCGTTTTCTCTGAGACAGACCGTGTACATATCTGTCTTCTGAACAGACAACATTATTGTGTTATGTCTTTTATTGTGAATATTGTATAGTCTGTTGTTCGGAATTAGAATTGTACAATTCCTTTTATATATAAAATATTATTTATTATTTCAATGTTGTTTATAATATATTGACACGCTCCGTTGCTTGTACAACTCTGAGCGATAAATAAATTTTTATCTACCATAACTGTAGTAGATAGTAGTAGATGTAGCCCTAGGTTGGCAAAGTTATTACGAATTCCGATGGATGTCTCTGCTTCGAGAGTACTAGAATGCATCGACGATGTTCCTTTGTTCTGCAAACGTTGTATCACTTAGATGTTGCTTTTACTGGCTAATTCCAAACTGGTTTTATTACTTGCTTATATGTAAGCAGTTTGTTAGATGTTGACAAATTGGAGTTACTTCCATACAGCCAATACATTTTTTTCAATTCAATTTCAAATTGAAAAAAAGGATTTCAAATAATCACGTAAAGTTTCACTGTTTTTTATGTGCTTTAAGTTTTCTGAACAATTTGTAAACTAAACTCAGAAGTAGATCAGCAAAATTTCTCTTTATAAAATGATGTACGAGGAAGCGTTTTTATATTCGCGGAATGGGGGACAAGGGGTGGAAATAAAAAAACCAAATTATTTTTCTTTTTCAATATATTCACCTGCAAGACGGATACATTTCGAAGCCCACCTTATGCAGGGCAGCTAACGCAACGCGGCTCTTGTGGACGGGCGCGTTGTCGTGCAAAAGCAGAACACCTTTTGTCAATTTTACCCGTCTTTTCTCTTTAATGGCTTCTTTTAGTCGCTCTAATATTGAAGCGTAATATTCTCCGGTTATAGAAACACCTTTATCTTTATAATCAATCAACAATATTCCTTCCGAGTCCCAAAATACCGTTGCCATGAGTTTCCCAGCTGATTGTGACACTTTAAATTTCTTGGGAGGTGCTGTGACCTTTTTATGCCACTGCATGGAGTCTTGTTTGGACTGTTTGGACTCTCCAGTAACAATTCCACTCAATACACCATCCTCGTCTTCATTACAGAGGTCCAAAAATGCACGCGAACACTACGCGCTGTTGTTTTTGCGGCGGCGTGAGCATTCTCGGCACCCATCTTGCGCTGACCTTAGACATGCCGAGATGATCGTGTAGGATTTTAAAAATTATTGTATCGGATACTCCAACCATTTCTGCGAGTTGTTTCTTCTTTAGTCGAGCATCTTCGAGTGTAATTTGTTCAACTTTTTGGATAAGTGCTGGCGTGGTCACCTCAATGCTCCTGCCCGGCCTCGGGTCGTCTTCAAGGGATTCCCTTCCTTGTTTAAATAAACTATGCCACTTGTACACCATGGTTTTTCCTGGACAAGGGTCGCCGTAAACCAATGACATCTCATTCATTATGGGCGCGACTGATTTTCCTTGCCTGGTAAGGAAGTTTATAACGGCACGATATTCGATTTTTTCCATATTTCGCTTTTCACTCCTGATTATGTTACTTGGTTGACGATAGCTCAAAGACTAACTGTCTAATAACAATGAAACTTCGTATTTATACTAATCATGAGTCGCTGCACAGGCCACGCCCCCAATGCGCCTACTCACCCCTCTACAACCCGCTCATTCCGCGAATATAAAAACGCTCCCTCGTATGTCTGCTGGTTTTCTTTCAAACATCGAGAATGCAGGTTTCGCACCAGACTCTAATTATACTTTCAGATCCAATAATTCTTACTATAAAAACTTATTGTTTTTTGTCGCAAACTAATAAGTTTATTTACTTCCATAAAACGTCTCCAAACCTAAACGACAGAAACTCCTCTAGAACCCTTTAATTACTAAATTCTTTCCGTCACACGCACAGGACGTTGGGAATTTTAAATGAGGCTCGGAAGACAGTGGGAAGACACGGACAAAAATGTAGTGCAAAGAGGAAAAGTTCGCCGGCGAACATCGATATTTTATGCGCGAAGTATGGCCCCGAGAAACACGGGTGCATCCGAGTCACCGTCTTTTATCAGAACGAGCAGTTACACTTTATAGGTTTCCTTGTTGAACGTGTGCGCACCAATCCAGAACACGTGTAATCTTTTAAAGAAGAAGGTTTCTCGGCTCTATAGGCGATGGAACTACCGACAACTCGGACAGGATATTACAAAGTCAATGTTCCGCATAGCGTCGTGCCTGAAAGAGTTTAATTTGAAATTGTGAAGGAGTTATTTAAATACAGGGGAAAATAGGAAAACAGATACTGGGGGAAAATAAAGAAAAGTTTGTAATAATCTTATGTTTTGATTCGATTTATTGCATTGCAATGTTTTTTTATATTAATTTAAATCAACATATTTTCAATATGCTATTTAGTTTTGTTCGTATAATTTTATAATTTTGTGGCAACTATTAGGTGCACCACTAAGTTCTCGCTGTTTTTTTGATGAAAATGCAACTTTATTGTGAAAAAATGTTCACAAATGAATCATTCAAAATATTGCCCATCGCTAGCGACAACTTTTTCCCATCTTTCTGGCAGAGCTCGAATACCGTCACGGTAGAAGTGTTCGTCTTTTGAGGCTATCCACGAATCAAGCCATTTTGAGATGTCTTCATCTGACCTGAACAGCTGATTAGCCAGACCATGTGCCATCGAACGGAACAAGTAATAATCGGACGGCGCAATATCTGGGGAATATGGCGGGTGGGGTAGGACCTCCTATTTGAGCATTTCTAAGTAGGTTTTAACGAGCTTGGCAACATGAGGCCGAGCGTTGTCATGCTGTAGAATCACTTTTTCGTGCCTCTGCTCGTATTGTGGCCGCTTTTCGCACAGTGATCAGCTCAATCGCATCAATTGAGTTCGATACCGTTCCCTAGTGATGGTTTCATTCGGTTTCAACAGCTCATAATAAATAACACCGCCCTGGTCCCACCAAATACACAGCAAAACCATCGCTAGCGACAACTTTTTCCCATCTTTCAGGCAGAGCTCGAATACCGTCACGGTAGAAGTGTTCGTCTTTTGAGGCTATCCACGAATCAAGCCATTTTGAGATGTCTTCATCTGACCTGAACTGCTGATTAGCCAGACCATGTGCCATCGAACGGAACAAGTAATAATCGGACGGCGCAATATCTGGGGAATATAGCGGGTGGGGTAGGACCTCCTATTTGAGCGTTTCTAAGTAGGTTTTAACGGGCTTGGCAACATGAGGCCGAGCGTTGTCATGCTGTAGAATCACTTTTTCGTGCCTCTGCTCGTATTGTGGCCGCTTTTCGCACAGTGATCAGCTCAATCGCATCAATTGAGTTCGATACCGTTCCCTAGTGATGGTTTCATTCGGTTTCAACAGCTCATAATAAATAACACCGCCCTGGTCCCACCAAATACACAGCAAAACCTTCGCAGCGTGAATATTCGGCCGAACCGACGACGTAGAAGCATGACCGGGCAGTCCCCATGATTTTGTTCTCTTTGAGTTGCTGTAATGAATCCATTTTTCATCACCCGTAACGATGCGATGAAGAAAACCCTTCCTCTTTTTGCCGCTAGAGCAGTTGTTCACAGGCGAAGAAACGACGCTCAATGTCTTTTGGCTTCAAATCATAAGTTCCTTGTTTTTGATTCATTCCCAACGCATGCAATCGCTGAGAAACTGCTTGACGAGTAACGCCTAATGCTGAAGCAAGCTCTTTTTGCCTTTGGCACGGATCCTCATCGAGCAATGCCCCCAATTCAGTGTCTTCGAAGGTTTTCGGTCTTCCTTCACGCGAACGATCGAAACATCGAAATAATCGTCTTTGAAGCGACGGAACCAATCACGGCACGTTGTTTCACATAGAGCAGCATCCCCATAAACATTTTGGGGTTCTCGATGCGCTTCAGCTGCCGTTTTCTTCGAATGAAAGAAGAAAAGCAACACTTCCCGCAAATGACGATTATTTGGCACAAAATCAGACATTTTCACACAACCAAAAGTATATTACGCAAAAACAAAATCACTAATGTATCAAAGCGATTTGTTTACCATATGTCTAAGCTTGGTTCATGACGTTTTGGTTATGTTACAATCGACCAGCACTTACTACTGGAGTCATCTCTTGAAAAACAGCGAGAACTTAATTACGCACCTAATATATAGAGCGTTTCTGGAAATATTAAATAGTAGTGGATCTAAAATGTTACCTTGCGGAACACCAGTAATTATAAACAATAAAAGGTGAATAAAATCCCTAAACTAAGTTGTCATCATCAGCAGGTAATCATAGTGTCGCACCTGGAGATACACAAAGTATTTCGAGGAGGCCAATTCCTTCAAGGATTAACTCTTCAACTTATCTGATTTCAAAATGAGTGAATGAATAAAAAAATTTACTCTTAAAAACCTGAAAGTTTGTCAGTTGTCAACTCAGTAGATTTTAGTCAAAAGAATTGTAAATTAGAAGACGGGGAAATGTTAGTGTCATTCAACGTAACGTTATTGTTTCCTTCGGTGCCTATTTCGGGGACTTTAAAATATTTAGATTTTCTTTATAAAAATAAGATCGACTCGGTAAAGTAAATGAATATTTGCGATTGACAACTATGTGTTTCTTAAAATTTTTTACCAATTCAAAGTTAAATCGGATGAACAGAAACAAGAAACAGCAATGGGCAATTGTCCTTCACCGTTTACAGATTTATTCATGAGTCATTTAGTAGTCGAATTTAACGCCAAATATTGTATGGATTATGTATGTAGACATTTTCGCAATTTCTGACACGCATAAGTGTAACATAAACGATTTCGTCAAGCAATTAAATTCAAAATTTCCGACGATTAAATTCGCGGTAGAAAAAGAAAACAATTCCTACATACGAGGGTGGTCCCATAAGTTCCCGGCCTGACCTAGAGATGGCGGCAGTTGTTTGAAAAATATAAGATAATATAAGATGCCACGTTGTTTAGTATTTGTTTAGCAGCCACCAATAGCGAACGTGTGCAGTGAATTTATAGAAATGGAAAAAATTGCTCATCGTTACGTGATACAATACTTTTATTTGAAAGCCCTCAGTCCAACCGATATAAAAGCTGAACTAGATTCCACTCTGGATGAGTCTGCTCCTTGGGTAGCAGAGTTTAAACGAGGCCGTATGAGCTGCCAAGACGAGCATCGCAGTGGTCGACCAACTGGGATGACGATTCCAGAAATGGTGAAGAAAATCCACAAAGCGGTACTGGATGATCGTCGACTGAAAGTGCGTGAGCTAGCAGACATAGGCATTCTAAAAACTGCGGTGCATCGCATATTATCTGAAAATTTGGACATGAGAAAGCTGTGTGCAAGATGGGTATCGCGTTTGCTCACACTCGAGCAAAAACAGTGTTGCCAGTTTCCGAAATATAAACGGCTACCCTCGTGCCAATAATAATAATAATACCATGTTGCTCGAACAGTTCGTAACAATTTTTATAGGAAATTTCATAAGCATTAAATGATATATTAACACAGTTTAAGAATAATTTGAACACTAATATAAATTTGGCCAGAATTTGTCAATACTTTGACACCAAAAATTGCTCCAAATGCATTTTGGACACCTCTAAATGAATTAAAGTGTTTCCTCCTAATTGAGTTTAGTCAAAAGCGAAAAAAATTTTGAAATTATATAAAATATTTAAAAGGAAACATCAATTTGAAGAAAATACAGTATTTTTTATTATTTTTCCGTTTGTAAATTCTTGTAAAAAGTGGATTTATATACACTTTATATATAAGACATTCAAAATTCAAAAGTCTTTCAACAAACAAACGAAGATAATTCCTAAATATTTATCGCTTGCTTTGGTCATCATACCAATCATGTATGTAAGCATTTAGATATGATTAATGTTCGTTACTATAAAAAGATGTTTTTAGTCTTTTTGTTACGTAATACTTTTTTAGGTATAACCAATTTTAAATCGTATTTTTTTCTTCTGTTTTCCAATTAGTAGTAGTACACTTTAGCGGAACTAAAAATATACCTAGCCTTTTTTCGTTCATCTGTCACTTATAGTATCTTTTCGTCCAGCACGAGATATACAGAAAACTACGCATTTGATTTTTGAGCCATTGTTATTTAAATTCCGTAGATCTTTAATGAACTTATTCACTGCGTCTGAAAATGGTCGTTTTCTCAAACAATATAACTGACATTTTTACATACAACGTACAACCATCCATAGAGATATCTACACATCTGGCCCCAAGACTTTCATTCTAATGGGTGTTTTCTAAGCGGCATGAGAACTTTCGATATCGATAACTATGATTTGACAGCTGATAAGGTAAAACTGTGTTGACATTTTTGTTCAGTAAGGTTTGGCAAGTCATCATGAATCGTTTAACGTCAGAACAACGCTTCCAAATTGTGGAAATTTACTTTGCAAAAAATAAATCCGTTCGCGAAGTTCATAGAGCACTTCTTCTATTTTACGGTCAACATAATCGGCCTAGTGAGCAAGCAGTTCGTGCAGTTATTGATCGTTTTTGCACTAATTTTACTCTTCTCGATTCAAAACCATCAACAAGGCAAAGAAATGTGCGTACCGAAGAGAATGTTGCTGCTGTAGCGCGAAGTATTGAAGAAGAAGCCGAAATGTCGATTCGTCGCCATTCTCAACTTGTTGACCTTTGTCCTTCGACTACGAGGAAAATTTTACGTAAGGATCTTAGCTTACGTGCCTATAAAATACACCTCGTGCAAGAATTGAAGCCAAACGACCATCGTTTGCATCGCATTTTTGCTTATTGGGCTAATTTGAAGCTAGCCGAAGATTAGCATTTTTATCAAAGAATTGTGTTTAGTGATGAAGCTCATTTCTGGTTAAATGGCTACGTCAATAAGCAAAATTGCCGTATTTGGAGCGAAGACAATCCTCAAGCTGTTAACGTATCACCATTACATCCATTAAAATTGATTGTTTGGTGCGGTTTACACGCTGGCGGCATCATCGGTCCTTATTTCTTTCGAAATGAGGAAGGAGCTGCCGTTACGGTGAATGGCGGGCGCTATCGACCCATGCTGACTAAATTTTTGTTTCCAAACATTAATCAGCTAAACATCGACGACAGTTGGTTCCAACAAGACGGCGCAACTTGCCATACAGCGCGCTTAACAATCGATTTATTGCAAATTCAATTTGGTGACAACTTTATTTCCAGAAGTGGCCCCCTCGTTCGTGCGATTTAACGCCACAGGATTACTTTTTATGAGGCTATGCTAAGTCACTGGTTTATGACGACAAACCAGCAACTCTTGAAGCATTGGAAGCCATTATTCAAGCCACCATTGACGCCATACGACCAGATATATTGGAAAAAGTAGTCAAAAATTGGACCGATCGAATGGACCATGTAACTCGTAGCCGCAGCGGACGTATGCCGGAAATCATATTTAAAAAATAAATGCCACGAAATTATCTACCAGATTGTAATAAAAAAAATTCATTCCAACAATATTTCTGTCCTGTATTATCATTTAAAGTTCTCAAGCTCTTAAAAAAACATCCTTTAGTTGGCGAGTAAATCATTATTGAGAATCGAGAACGTTTGCAGAGCTTTCTCATTAATGAAGAATATGATTTTTAGTTTCAGAAACACAGATTTTTTTAAATGTTCAAGCAGATGTAACTATTTTGGTTAATTAAACTTCGTTTTCCCGAAACTAATGGTTTTAAATTTTACTCATCAAATCCTACAATTCACATGCACCGACCTAATACATTACATTTATCTCGACGTAAATTAACACAGTTTTTGTCCGGGCACATTTATCATCGTATAGATTCATATCACAAAAACAAATACAACGCTATTACGTAAATTTTCCATTTTCAACTAGGATGGCGATGACAACCAACACACGATGTTTATAAATTACAGCAAAACGCGTATTAAATCCAAAACTATATTTCACTAATAGTGTCGCATTTACGAGAGCGCAACCATAACCTGAATGTTACTACCCTTCAGGAAAGGGAGAAAAAAATTTAATGAATACACACATATCGTTTGCCGCATCAGCCTTCTTAACAATGTGTGTGTCCCGACGTGAATTTTCCTTCACGTTCTGCCGACGCCCCACTCTCCGTTTCATTGCGTCGAACGGAACGGGACGGCGCCAGTGCCGGCGTGCATGAAAATTTCCCCTTTAACGACGAATTTAGTTCTCCGCAGGTCTCGGGCTGCTGGGGCTGAAAGGGCAAATTTTGAATAGATTTAAAATGAACAGTGGTACGTTTGTGTGCGTGGGTGTCTCGTACGTGAGACTGAATGTTAAATACGTATTAATTCTGGCGAGATAAGGACGACTTCCGTATCTGGCGGTGGTTTTTGTTGATTTTAGGTATCTCTAATGTTCCGTCTAATGCTTTATTTATGGAAAATTACTATTTCGCTGCCGGTTTTGATACAGATTTCGAGGTTTCCCGATTCGCGTTTTATTGACGGTGTTACTGACTGCGGCTTGCGGTAATTATGTCGCCGCTTTTATGGTACGCTTTATACACGAAATCGTAAAAAGTTAGATTGATTTGACTCTTATTTGGTATAGATTCGTTTTAGTTATTTAATTGTGCATAACATTAAATTGAAAAAGCTTTCATCACCAAAGATATAAGCCCGTAATTGGGACAATGACATTTTAAGTTTCAAAGACGGAGGGCGCACATAAAGAAAAGAGCGTTTTTAACTTAACGACAATTATTTGCGTTCTATTGGCCAAAGAATCACCATTGAATCTTCAAGAATTTGGACGTACATCAGAGGAAAACGACGAACAGGACACGCATTCCTAGATATAAAGAGTGTTTCAAATTTCGCTATTTTTTCAAAGAATAAATAAAACACATAATTTGAATTCACTTTCAAAAACTTTTTACTGAAAATTGAAGTATTTATATTTATATGTGAAAAATAGTATCTGCCAAATGGCCTTCTCTTGCAGCTCCACAGACGTCCACTTTTTTGTTAAAATTTTCAATGACATTTTGATATAATTGAGACTCTATCTCACCAATGACACCAATAATTTCATCTTTCAAAACAGGAATTGATTGTGGATTGGTTTTATGAACCTGACTTTTCACACAACTCAAAAGAAAATAGTCTAAGGGTGTCAAATCACATGATCTTGGTGGCCAATTAACATCACTGTTTCTTGGGATTACACGTCCAGGAAATTTTTCTCTCAATAAATCAATCGATTCGTGTGCGGTGTAGCGTCATTCTGTTGAAACCACAGATCCTCTTGATCAATATTCATTAATGCAGGCCACAAAAATTCGGTTCATCCCACGATATCGATCATCATTGACAGTTACAGCTTCACCAGCAACATTTTCAAAGAACTAAGGTCCAATTACACCACCTGACCATAATGCACACCAAACAGTAACTCGTTTAGGATGCATAGGTTTCTCATGAATAATTCGTGGATTTTCCTCACCCCATATACGGCAATTTTGTTTATTAACATAGCCATCAAGTTCAAAATGTGCCTCATCGGAAAACATTATTTTTTGAGAAAAATCAGCTGGTTGTTCATTGATGAAGTTGACAAATGAACGACGTTTTAAATGACCTAATGGTTTCAGTTCCTGTATTATTTGAACCTTATATGCCTTCAAAGCTAAATCCTTGTGTAAAATACTCCATATTGTTGATCCACTAAGTCCAAGTTGTTGTGAACGTCGTCTAATGGACATTTCAGGATCTTCAGCAACACTTTCACGAACCAAACCAATATTTTCTTGTGAACGACCACTACGATCTTCCACGGACCCGGTCTCTTGAAATTTTTTAATAATTCGACCAATAGTGCTTTCAGATGAACGATTATATAAACCATAAAATTCACGTAATTTTCTAAAAACTCTTTTCACAGAACGCTGATTTTCAAAAAATAATTCAACAATTTGAACGCGTTATTGTACCGTGTACGAAGCCATTTTTATAAATGTCATGCATCACACTTTTTAAATGCCCACATACCCAGACAAATTCAGTGCGCTATCTATATTTTATTTATTCTTAAAGAAAAACGCGCGATTTGGAGCACCCTTTATATTCGCCATTTGGTGAAAGGACTTTACTATTTGTTTGGAAAGAATTGAAGAAACTATATATAGCCTTTGTAGGAATAAAGTTATTCTCAGTGAACAGTATATTGGGTATTTTTTCCTTTATTTTCACTTATATACACATTGTGTATACAAGTGGTTTACATAATCGTCTATCTGAAAGCTCTATTGGTCGAATTATTAAAAAATTTCAAGAGACCGTTTCCGGGGAAGATCAAAAAAGTGAAAAATACAGTCGTGGTGGTCGTTCACAAGAAAATATTGGTTTGGTTCGTGAAAGTGTTGCTGAAGATCCTGAATTGTCCATTAGACGACATTCACAACAACTTGGGCTAAGTGGATCAACAACATGGCGTATTTTACACAAGGATTTAGCTCTGAAGGCATATAATGTTCAAATAACATAGGAACCGAAACCATTAGATCATTTATAACGTCGTTCATTTGTCAATGGCGTATTTTACGCAAGGATTTAGTTCTGAAGGCATATAAGGTTCAAATAACACAGGAACCGAAACCATTAGATCATTTAAAACGTCGTTCATTTGTCAATTTCATCAGTGAACAACCAGCTGATTTTTCTCAAAAAATAATGTTTTCCGATGAGAGACAGTTAGAACTTGGAGGCTATGTCTATAAACAACATTGCCGTATCTGAGGTGAGGAAAATCCACGAATTATTCACGAGAAGCCTATGCATCCTAAACGACTTACTGTTTGGTGTGCATTATGGTCAGGTGGTGTAATTGGACCTTACTAATTTCCTGGACGTGTAATCTCGAGAAACGGTGTTGTTAAGTGACCACCACGATCATGTGATTTGACACCGTTAGACTATTTTCTTTGGGGTTATGTGAAAAGTCAGGTTTATAAAAACAGTCCACAATCAATTCCTGCTTTGAAACATGAAATTATTCATGCCATTGGTGAGATACAGCTTCAATTATGTCAAAATGTCGTTGAAAATTTTAACAAAAGAGTTGACGTTTGTGGAGCTGCAAGAAGAGGCCATTTGGCGAATATTATTTTTCGCATATAAATGTTATAACTCTTCAATTACTAGCAAAAGTTTTTGAAAGTGAATGCAAATTGTGTGTTTTATTTTTTCTTTAAGAAAACCGCGAAATTTGAAACAGCCTTTAGTTAACGCCAGTACACGTTTTAATATTATCTACCTCGTCAAAAACTCCAAGGCGTTCTTAATTACAAACCTCGCAAAGAAACTTATAAATGTAGCTATCAGAGATTTAACAGTTGAAGTTGCGAAGGCTATAGCTTGTCAACGCACTACAGAAACAGTCTCAAACAGCGCCGTCTTGCCATCACCATCCTCGTAGTGTTTTAAGACCTTGCATTGACAGATCGAAAGTATTTTTTCAACCCATTCGTTTTAAAATACAAGCGACGTGATTCAAAATTTTTACGAAAACATTTGATTTCAATTTTAACGAATTTATACACTACATTTGTCGTTCGCGTCATGATATGGTAATAATGTTCCTTACGTCTCTTGCGAAGCAATAACAGCAAGAACTCTGGAAATATAATGGGAAAACGACGCCTGGTTCGCTCGGCTCAATCGTTTCTAAGTTAATTTGCCATGTTGGGAATTTTCGTCGACGATATGCATTTTTCTTCGTTCGTTAAGTACGTATTGGGTCTGTTCGTAAGTGGCGAGAGAGGGAAAAGGAAAGAAACATCGGCGACGGACGGCGGGCCCTGGCATAAAGTACACATCGGACGAACGTGTTTTGTAATCAGGATAACGGGTGGCAATATCCGTCCAACAAATCGAATCCAAACATGACGTAATACTTATTGGTTCGAAAAGAAATAGGGAGTTCACGTACGTAGAATGTAGGATCATTGCGGGTCAACTCGATTGTCGGATAAAATTCTTTTACCTTTTTCTTCCGACTGCTTGGAACTTGTGCAGGGTCTGTGTGTCGTAGGGATGAACATAATTCTCCTTAATTTAGCGAAACATATTGAATAAACAAATTGTATTTAAGAAAAACAGAAATGGATTTGTTCTTGAATAAGATTAAGAGAAAAACTGGTCAGGTTAAATTACCGTTAAGATTAGTCTACGAAATATATGTTGCCTGAAATATTTTAGCTGCCGCTGACTATTGATAACATATTGATTTCAAATATAAAGGCTGTCCCAAAATTAACGCAAGATTTGAATTAAATAGTAAACACAGTTTTTACTCTTTTGATTGTTATTCTTTTATTGAATCATAAAGTTCATAGGATAGGGTTTTTTATGGAATAACACGTCGGGCAAATGGCCTCCACGGCTTTGCATGCACATACGCACTCGTTTGTCGAAATTTTCCATGACCATTATGCATAAATGTGGCTGAATTTCGTTGATGCACCGTTGAATCTCCTCCTTTAATGCACGGGTGGTTGTGGGCTGGTTGACATAGACCTGTGATTTCAAATAACCCCATAAAAAGAAATCTAATGGTGTTAAATCACACGATTGAGGGGCCAATTCTGATCACCGGAACGAGAGAGTACACGATCTGGAAATGTCTCATGCAGTAATTGAATTGTTTCACAGGCTGTATGGCATGTGGCACCGTCTTGTTGGAACCACATATTGGCCACATCAATATCATCCAATTTCGGCAGTTATCATATCGCGATATCAAACACCAGTAACAGTCACTGCTTGACCAGCTTCATTTTCAAAAAAGTATAATCCAATTATGCCTCTAGCCCAAAATCCACACCAAACAGTGACACGTTGTGGATGCATTTGTTTTTCGACAATCACATGTGGGTTCTCAGAACCCCAAAAGCGACAATTTTGGCGATTAAAAAAGCCATCAAGGTGAAAATGTGTCGTTGCGATACAGCCTGCACTGTGCTAAACTTTCACATTAGTGGTGGTATGACGAACTTTTATTTGACTGACCTGAAATAACGACATTCATTGGATGGGCGTTCAAGTTTAGGTTCGTTTGGTTTGGCCCATGTCCCATCGAGCGTAATAATGCGACGTAAAAAAGAAGCGCCTTCTTCCCGATCATAATGCTTCAAATAAATTTGAACGGCATCGTATCTTATCCATTATTTCTGTCAAGTTGTGGACAATCCATCGCGTTAAAATTTGCCTCACTCCCAAGTGATTCTTTAAAGTATGTAACACAGTCCTATCTCGTGGCCTAATTTATGAACATCGGTCTGTGCCCAACAACGCGACAACGGCCTACACTTGCTCTCCATTGACATTAGATTGTGTTGTTCGAACCCCATCTGCCACATTGACACACGTCACCACTGTTCGTTATGGTAAAACTATTTCTTCACGCGCTATTATAGGATTTTCAATCATTGTCTTGTTATGCGACCACAAGCATATTTTCAACCAACTTCGCTGGTCCTCCTTTCTGAACATGATAAAAACACCGACTGCAATAGTTTGGATCGGCAATTCATAGAAGATTTTTCTTTTTTTTTCTCTTCGTAATAGATACGCTATGATTGAGATGGAAGAATGCATTTATTATAAGATAGGTAAGCCACATACTAATACGTGGTAGCAGTAAGAATAGTTCATTCCATCTGGCTTCGCTTCCACAGCAGTATTAGCACTATTAAAGATCCAGCCGTCGTATTCATGTATTTACTTAAGGTAAATATATTAGTTGCGCAACTAAGTTCTCGCTGTTTTTTTTGATGAAAATGCAACTTTATTGTGATAAAATGTTTACAAATGAATCATTCAAAATGTTGCCCATCGCTAGCGACAACTTTTCCCCATCTTTCTGGCAGAGCTCGAATACCGTCACGGTAGAAGTGTTCGTCGTTTGAGGCTATCCACGAATCAAGCCATTTTGAGATGTCTTCATATGAGCAGAACTGCTGATTAGGTAGACCATGTGCCATCGAAGGGCACAATGTCTGGGGAATATGGCGGGTGGGGTAGGACCTCCCATTTGAGTGTTTCTAAGTAGGTTTTAACGGGCTTGGCAACGTGAGGCCGAGCGTTGTCATACTATAGAATCACTTTTTCGTGCCTCTGCTCGTATTGTGGCCGCTTGTCGCGCAGTGCCCGGCTCAATCGCCTCAATTGAGTTCGATACCGTTCCCCAGTGATGGTTTCGTTCGGTTTCAACAGCTCATAATAAATAACACCGCCCTGGTCCTACCAAATACACAGCAAAACCTTCGCAGCGTGAATATTCGGCCGAACCGACGACGTAGAAGCATGATCGAGCAGTCCTTATGATTTTGTTCTCTTTGGGTTGCTGAAATGAATTCATTTTTCATCACCCGTAACGATGCGATGAAGAGAACCCTTCCTTTTTTACCGCTGGAGCAGTTGTTCACAAGCGAAAAAACGACGCTCAACGTCTCTTGGCTTCAAATCATAAGGAACCCAAGTTCCTTGTTTTTGAATCATTCTCAACGCATGTAATCGCTGGGAAATGGCTTGGCGGATAAGTCCTAACACTGAAGCAAGCTCTTTTTGCCTTTTTTTTGGTCTTCCTTCACGCGAACGGTCGTCAACATCGAAATCACCGTCTTTGAAGCGACGGAACCAATCAGGGCACGTTGTTTCACTTAGAGCAGTATCTCCGTAAACTTTTTGGAGTTTTCGATGCGCTTCAGTCGCCATTTTCTTTGAATGAAAGAAGAAAAGCAACACTTCCCCCAAATGACGATTATTTGGCAAAAAATCAGACATTTTCACACAACCAAAAGTATATGACGCAAAAACAAAATCACTAATGTGTCAAAGCGGTTTGTTTACCATATGCCTAAGCTTGGTTCATGACGTTTTGGTTATGTCACAATCGACCCGTACTGACTACTGGAACCATCTCTTGAAAAACAGCGAGAACTTAGTTGCGCACCTAATATTTATTTATATATTTATTCTTCCAATAACTAAGAATTTAATTTAGCAGTTTACTGGATAAACGAAAATAATAAAACAATTTTTTCAAGGCATTTTTGAACAACTCAAACATTTCTTCTTATTTGCCAAAAGGAGACAATAATATTACGAGCAAACGAAGCAGATATTACATTTTACACCTTAATAAAACATTCCATCGGCATTCTCTCGCAGATATATATAAACACACACACACACTCAAACATACCCATACAATATAGCTGATATCGAACAAATTTATCGCGTTATTTAACTTCGCACCCAGAATTCGCTTAAATTTCAGCCAATTTTATACAATAGCACCACCATTGCCGACCACTACGAGGCGTGGTGGCGTTCTTTCTTTTCATTACGATTCTCGGTCGGTGTAAATCGAATAAATCGCCAACTCTTTCGCTTCGGAAGCGGTAAGAAGGGAGTAGAACGGACGTAGAACGTCGGGCGGAAAACACGACCAAAAAGTCGTCTAAATTGTACCGTGGCGTAAATCAGACCTTTCTCGGCCAAGGCTCGATCTGCTTGGTGTCGCGTCCACTTCATTGCTTCAACGGAATGGCCTCCATTTTTGATAACTGATTGCCACTATTGGACGACATAGCCAACATACGCCGGTCGACATTTCAATGGGAATGATTACAAGTAAAAAACGCAAGTGTAACGTTGGCGTTTAAAATGCAAATTTAAACTCATTTAATCTCTTATCAATGGAATAAATGAAATGAAAAATATAGTAGCCAAGGGCTCACCTATAGAACAACATAATGGAAGGAACAATTAGAAACATTCATAAACAGAAATCTTCAAGTAAAGATAACCGCAGCAAGGGAAATGGGTCCAAAAATGGAAAACACGAGGATAATTTGACAAGTAGTGAGAATGACCATAAGTGGCGCTCTAATTGGTAAAACAAATGCACTGTAATTTAGGTTGCCTATTTATATGTTTACATTCCGATATTTAGATAAATCGGTTGATTAGTTTATTTTTGACAGTTGATTGAAAAAGAAGCAACACGTCGTTTTGTTAGAATGGAAAAAGCGGAGTATCGTGCGGTGATTAAATACTTCGTAATTAAGGGTATGAAAGCTACCGAAATTAAAGGTGAGTTACGGGAAACATTAGGTGAATCTGCTCCATCATTCGCCACAATAAGTAGATGGGTAAATGAATTTAAACGTGGTAGAACAAGCTGTGTTGATGAAGCGCGCTCTGGAGCACCCAAAATCGTGACTTCTAAGGAAATGATTATAAAAATCCATAACATTATTACGCAAGATCGACGACTCAAAGTGAGAGAGATAGCAGACATGGTAAACATTTCAACAGAACGCGTACACCACATTTTAACGAAAGAATTGGGCCTTTCCAAGCTTTCGACAAGATGGGTGCCGCGATTGCTTACGACTGATCAAAAGTTCACTCGTTTGCGCATTTCTAATAAGTGTTTGGACCTTTATAAGCCAAATCCGGTTGATTTTTGTAGGCGATTTGTTACTTGCGATGAAACTTGGATACACTACAGTACACCCGAAACTAAACAACAGTCGAAACAATGGTTAGGACGTGGTTCTGCACCTCCAAAGAAAGCGAAAACCACTTTATCGGTAAACAAGGTAATGGCATCAATTTTTTGGGATTCAAAGGGTATTTTGCTCATTAATTACCTTCAAATAGGTGCCACAATAAACGGACAATATTGTGCAGAACTTGTACAAAAATTAAATGTTGAGATTCGTACTAAACGGCCAGGAATGGCAAAGAAAAAGATTCTGTTTCACCAAGATAACGCTCCCTCGCATACCAGCACAGTTGCGATGTCCGAAATCCACGAGTAGCATTTCCAATTAGTACCGCATGTGCCTTATTCGCCGGATCTAGCCCCTTCCGACTTCTACATTTTTCCAAAATTGAAAACGCCACTAGGTGGAAAGAAGTTTTCGCCTAACGACGAGCTTATCATATTCGTAGATGAGTATTTTGCAAGCCTTCCGGAATCGTATTTTAAAGATGGCATAAGAGCATTGGAGCACCGTTGTAATAAATGTATTACTCTTTTAGGAGAATATATTGAAAAATAAAAATTATTTTGTATTTAAAAAATTCGTTTTTCCTTTCCATTCTCACTACTTGTCAAACTACGCTCGTATGTCAGATAAATTAAATACAATTAAGAACAAGATGAAACAGAGAATTTAAAGAATACAGAGTTTATATGGACTTTGACCTGATGAACAAGAAAATGGATATGCAAAAGACAATCAGAATAATAGCTAAAGAAAAGCAGAGTATGAAAAATAAAATAGAAATAGGACATACGAAACTACAAATAAATAAAGGAAGATTGTACTAGGACCAATACGAGGGAAAACTGATTGGGTGTGAAAGAAGGGAAAATATACATACATGAACACCCCAATAAGACGACAAGATGAAAAATATGACGACCACGGCTATGAAAGGGAATAAGAGTAGAAGAAAAACGATCGAAACAAAAGAAGAAAGGACACTTAAGGATGAGAAAGTAAAGGGAAATGAGACAGCAACAAATGAGAAAGAACGAACTAGTAAAACTGGTACATGGAATGTCAAAAGTTTGATAGAAAAAGAAGAAGAACTAATAGACCACTTAAAGAAGAGACATAGAGATCTTGTGGAGATCACAGAAACTAAAAAGAAAGGACAATGTACTGTGAAATTAAGCGAAGACAATTGGATGTTCTGGTCAGGCGTAAATAAGGAACAAAGAGCAAAAGCAAGGGTAATTTTCGTAATGAAGGAGAAATGGATGAAAAATGTATCAAATGAAATATTTTTAAATAAAAGACTACTTGAAATAAACAAGAAACTAAAAGAAGATGAAGAATACACAATAATAATCGCTTACGGGCCAACTGAAGATGAGAAACGAGAAGTCAAAGAGAATGCCAAGATCTACGAGGGAGCGTTTTTATATTCGCGGAATGAGCGGGTTGTAGAGGGGTGAGTAGGCGCATTGGGGGCGTGGCCTGTGCATCGACTCATGATTAGTACAAATACGAAGTTTCATTGTTATTAGACAGTTAGTCTTTGAGCTATCGTCAACCAAGTAACATAATCAGGAGTGAAAAGTGAAATATGGAAAAAATCGAATATCGTGCCGTTATAAAGTTCCTTACCAGGCAAGGATTATCAGTCGCGACCATAATGAATGAGATGTCATTGGTTTATGGCGACTCTTGTCCAGGAAAAACCATGGTGTACAAGTGGCATAGTTCATTTAAACAAGGAAGGGAATCACTTGAAGACGACCCGAGGCCGGGCAGGAGCATTGAGGTGACTACGCCAGCACTTATCCAAAAAGTTGAACAAATTGTACTAGAAGATGCTCGACTAAAGAAGAAACAACTCGCAGAAATGGTTGGAGTATCCGATACAACAATTTTTAAAATCCTACACGATCATCTCGGCATGTCTAAGGTCAGCGCAAGATGGGTGCCGAGAATGCTCACGCCGCCGCAAAAACAACAGCGCGTAGTGTTCGCGTGCATTTTTAGACCTCCGTAATGAAGACAAGGATGGTGTATTGAGTGGAATTGTTACTGGAGACGAAACTTGGGTTCATCATTATGAACCTGAGTCCAAACAAGACTCCATGCAGTGGCATAAAAAGGGCACAGCACCTCCCAAGAAATTTAAAGTGTCACAATCAGCTGGGAAACTCATGGCAACGGTATTTTGGGACTCGGAAGGAATATTGTTGATTGATTATAAAGATAAAGGTGTTTCTATAACCGGACAATATTACGCTTCAATATTAGAGCGACTAAAAGAAGCCATTAAAGAGAAAAGACGGAGAAAATTGACAAAAGGTGTTCTGCTTTTGCACAACAACGCGCCCGTCCACAAGAACCGCGTTGCGTTAGCTGCCCTGCATAAGGTGGGCTTCGAAATTGTGAATCACCCACCCTACAGCCCAGACCTGGCCCCGAGTGATTATTACCTGTTTCCGAAAATGAAAGAAGGGCTGCGGGGTAAAAAATTTACTGCCGATGATGAAGTCAAGGAGGCAGTTTCGGCGTATTTTGCAGATAAAGAGAAATCATTTTTTTATGAGGGTATAAATAAATTAATTGAAAGATGTGAAAAATGTATCCGTCTTGCAGGTGAATATATTGAAAAAGAAAAATAATTTGGTTTTTTTATTTCCACCCCTTGTCCCCCATTCCGCGAATATAAAAACGCTCGATAGAGGAAGGGTAGTTAATGTGGTGCGGATGGATCAGACATGAATTGTAAGGGTGTATGAAGCAAGAACCGTGAGCACAAAGCGCAGAGACAAGCCGAGGAAAACATAGACAGAAGATGTGAGAAATCTGACAGTAACAAGGGAAGTAAATTGGAAAGAGGTGAGAAAGCTGACACAGGACAGGAATAAGTGGAAGAAAGTATGCAGGGCCTTACACTCCCTAAGGGTAAGAAGGATTAAGTTAAGTTTAAACTCTTTTTAGTCTTATTTGTTCAAGAAGAAAGTTTCAAATAACACTAGAAGGAATAAACAATGAATAAAATTTTATCAGAATCTTGGAACCTTTTCTGACTTTCCTTTGTAGCTGCAGCTTCGTCAATATTGACAAACTCATTCGCATGACAAATTTCTCCTTTTTATCACAAACATCGCACAATATTGCACATTATTTCTGTGCGGAAGAAAAAGCCAAAATTCCACATACACCGATCTAATACATACTTCAGCAAGAACTCCACTAAAAGTTAAAATAATATGGCACAAGCATGTTTAAATAGTTCGCATATTTTAATCCTCGTCGACTGGTGCACAGAAAGACCAACGTATACGTGACCTCATGCGGATTATTTTATATATTTTGCGTTGAATAAAATGGTTTATTAACAAGTAATGCCGTATTTTCCCATTAAACCGCAACACATGAAACGTATGTTGAATGTGTATATATAATATGCACATCTGCAGTGTAAAAATGTTTCAAAAGTATATTCGTTTATTTTTCTGCAAGAGGAAACGTTATTATAGAATATTATTACGTGGCTATGTATCTTGGAACTGCGTGGTGCTTTGTGTATTCACAAGAGCAGGGGCATGCTGAATTATTTCGAAAATTACATTGTATGTATATGTTATTATCTCTTAAAAACTTTTAAAACTTCAGAGCAAGCGAAGTGAACAATTTCGAAAGTAACAATTGAAGGAGCGTAGTTATTAGTTTCAATTCAGTATATGGTAACAGTCTGCGGGTAGAAAAGGCTTTTATTTACAAATAACTAATTATAATGAAGCTGAGTATATTTGTATATGTTACTTGTGTTTTCCTATGCAAATATGCAGGTCGTTTAAGAGTATGTATCCACTATTCTTAATAGATTAGTAGATATATTAAGTTGGAAACTTTACTCAAGAAAAATATGTAGTCTTTCTTGTTGATCGCAATTTCTTTTTAATTACAACGTACTTTATATTTACACAAGGATCGGATAACTGTGGTGTCACAGGAAATGGAAAGGGTTGAAAAGTTTATGGGAGAAGGTTGAGTTTCATTACATGTCGGACCAGAATTAGAACTGAGAGTACATAAGTTCACCAATCAAGAATGAATAGACAGATGGGCTAAAATTCTGCATAGAAGTTACAAAGATGAAGAATCTTTTATTGTCGAATCAAATGAAAATCTGGGGAAATAGCTTTCGTTAGAAAGAAACCAGCTAAAAGTAACAGATCATATCATAGACCACGCATCTATATGATGATTCTTTAAAAAGATTTTAAATATAATTGAGGCTGTAAATGTAGTGTGCAGTAAGGCTTCAGAAATGATCAGCTACACCCTTGCAAAAATAGTAAGCATCGACTTGATCGGGGATAAAGTTTTTATGTGTAACTTGAAGTAGATCCACTAACACATAACAGCCAACTTACCCTGCATCTGTACAGATTGATACAAGGGAGGAGAATATTGGATTAGATACAGTAGCTTCTATTGGAAGAACGCAGGATTCGTCAAAAGACCGCAATGCTTTGGGGAGTATCACCGTTGAAGATCTTGCAAAAAAGACAACAAAAATGTAATTTAGAATTTATTATTAAATTCTATGAGCAATAAACAATCGTTTAGTGTAGGCTTTTGAGTCCATTTTTAATTGAAAACATTATGGCGAAATTCATTTATTTTAGGGCTGAGAGGGTTTATCCTCCGGGAGGCAAAGACTGCAGCCTTTTTCTCAATAAGTTTGAAATGGATTTTTTCCAAACTAGGAGGTAATTCATAAGTTTAAAATTGTTTTCAACTTAATTCTTTACGAGATTGTCGTTATCGTCTCATCTGCAATGAATACTACGTTTTGTCTCCAGACAAAACGACGTGTTTTATAGTCCTTTGTCCAGAATGAACCTTAATTATAACTCCACAATATCAAGGATGTGTAGACTGTTATATAGCTCCATTTTACAACAGCTCTTATGGAGAAATTGTAGATATAGCAAATGGAGTTAAATGGCGAAATCGTTCCAACTTTTGCCTGTAAAGGAGGGGGCCCATAAACTTATTATCAGAAAACTAGTTGTAAGTAAATAAAATTATATTTAAACATCCTTTAATTTTCAGGTACAGAACTATTACAAGAAAGAATAAAATGACACTCGACTATACAGCTGACCGTAGCAAGTGTTGTTCGATATTAATCTTCATATAATATTACTATTTATAAGGTTAGCTGTATGACCTGCTTTTGAGACAAATGACGCGACCATCATTTTGGGGGCACTTCGAGAACGGATGACTTTTGTCGGCTCTTCTTCGTCTTGGAACACCCAAACAGACGAGCGTTTATTTGCTGGCTCGTGTGAGTAAATCCAAGATTCATCACCACTGACAATATTGTACACGTTTTTAAATTTTCCGGCGTTGAAGCGATCTAGAGTTTTTTGACACCAATTCACCCTAGCTGCTTTATGTTATTCGGTCAATAAAGGCGGTATCCAACGGGAAACTAATTTTTTTGCACACAATTCTTTATGCAAAATTTTTTGAAATGAGTTCCTTTAAATCCCCAATAATGCTTCAATCTGGCAATATGTCACATGTCGATCCTCGTTGATGATCTTGCGCACAGCATCGACGTTTTCCTGAGTGACTACCGTTTTTGGTGAGCCTACTCTTGGATCGTCACTAAGATTAATCCGTCCACGTTTGAATTTTCCATTCCAACGAGAAATTCTTGACTGATGTGGTGTCTTATTGCCGAAAACAGAAACCAACTCGGCGAGGCATTCTTATTGCGATAATTGTCTTCGAAAATTATAAAAAATTATTCCGCGAAAGTGTTCTCGGTTTAACTCCACTTTTCAACTAACTTGCCAACTTTGATACTTAATTGTAGCTACAACACTACACGTATTGCACTGAAACTTTGGATTTAGGTTAACTAAAGATGGAGGTTAATTTTTAGTATTGACATTTGATTAGTGGCGCCCTCTATGCTCGACTATACTAAACTTAAAAGACATCCAGCCTAATTATGACTGTAAATAGCCCAGTTTTTACACAGATGATTTTAGGGGAATTTAGGTTAACTAAAGATGGAGATTAATTTTTAGTACTGACATTTGATTAGTGATGCCCTCTATGTCCCACTATTCAAAATTTAAAAGACCACGTAACATATATTAATATTATATTGAAATATGTTGTTGGAATATTCAACTTAGTTACTTTTCTTTGTTGACTGTCATTTTCAAATTTACTTCACCTTTCGTCTTTTGTACTTTTTTTGGACTTTCAAACCGATCAGCATTAAATAAACATTTAGTAAATTATACAGGGTGTTCTTTTGATCTGCAAAATATCTTCTAGGAAAATCCTAGGTAATGTGTTAACAGAACTACGATCTGAGGGATATTAGGTGGCTATTTTTTGTTTTTGGCGCACCTTTCGCTTTAACATCAATCTCCGACTATTTAGCTTGGAGTAGATCGTTTTGCGACCCGCAGCATTCTTGTTGTTACCAACTACCGACCAGATTGTAGCTTATCAAACGAAAATAATTATCCTTCATCATAGCCAGATGCTCACATTTTATGATATTCAACATTTAAGGAGTGCGCAAATACTTTAGTGGCTGACTGTATATAACGCCTGAGTGCTGTCGTGGCATGTAATATATCGAAGTATGGACCAGGACATTCTTACGGCATCCTTACAATGAGGAAACACGAAAATTTTCCGAAAAGTTATTAACAATAACGCGACCGCAACGTGAGTACGCATACAGTAATTTTGCAGAATTGTTATCCGAGCGCATTTCACGCGCAGCGCGAAATATCGAAGCCTTGTTTCCAAATTATGGAGTCGACGATTAAATTATCGCCTGTAATCGGAACTTGGATCGTTTTTCGCTTTAAAACATATCAGCACAGTTGCGTAACGGAGCGCGGTTGTAAAATAGGTGGCGAAATTGCGGCCCGGACTGCCGACTCATTAATTAATGAATAGCCGTCAGGTTTACATCTCTAAATAGATTATAGATTTGACACGTATAGTCTGCGCCGACCGATTTCGACGCACTCCACTGTAATTAAATAATTTCCCCAACATTTTGTCCGGGCGAGCGGAATATATTGGATTTAGAAAAACTAAAAGTGCTTTGCACGTTAACTTTTACAATCCGCAATAAATATATGATCAGTTCTTGTATTATTGATGCCATTGGAAGCGATCAATTTGAGACTGTAAACGCTGGAAATAACTAATCGATTTAACCTCGCAAAGTATTGAGGAAAAAGCCTTTTTCCTTCTCAGATACTGATAAATTAATATTGTTTTCGGGCTTTTCGTATGCGAAACTTTTCCTTTACTCAAAAAGCGTTTTTAAAGTGATTAAAATGGTTAGTGTTTCTGCTTGAACCATTTACGTGGGCAAGGTGAAAAGTTGTCGGCCTGACAATGAAAGACTGCGATTTAAATTTAAAAAATGATTTTATTTTTCTACATAATCTCTCTTGAGTTCAACACACTTAGTCCAGCGCTTTTCTAACATCAATATTCCTTCCCGGAAGTGAGAGTCTGGAAGGCTGTCAAAATATTCTTCCACGGTCTTTTCAACTTCTTCGTTGGATGTGAATCGCATTCCAGAAACAAATTTTTTCAAATTTGGGAATAGATGGAAGTATGAGGGTGCCAAATCAGGAGAATAGGGAGGATGGTCGAGCAAATCGTACCCCAAATCCCGCAATTTTCCCATCGCCAACGCACCCTTGTGTGCGGGTGTGTTGTCCTGATGAAAAATGATGTTTTCTTCTTCAAACCAGGACTCCCCTCGCGATTTTGGCATCCAGCTGGTCGAGGAGGTTAGAGTAATATGCGCCTGTAATTGTTCTGCCTTTTTCAAGGTAATCAATTAACAAGATTCCTTTTGCATCCAAAAACACGCTGGCCATGACTTTTCCGGTAGATGCGATCGACTTCGCTTTCTTTGGCGCTGAACCACCGGCTTCCACCCACTGCTTCGACTGCTGTTTCGTTTCTGGCGTGTAGTGGTGGACCCATGTCTCATCCATGGTGACAAATCGCCGCACAAAATCGGTCGGATTCTTGTTAGATCGGACCAAAGAATGCTCCGAAAATCTATTGCGCATTTGCTTTTGATCGACATTCCGCAAATGCGGCACCCATCTTGCGCAGAGCTTCCTCATCTCTAATTCTTTGTGCAAAATGTTTCGCACCCTTTCTTCCGATATCCCCACAGCCTCAGCTATCTCACTCACTTTCACTCGCCTATCGTCCAACACAATATCATGTAATTTTTCGATGATTTCTGGTGTGGTTGCGGTTTTTGGCCGTCCTTCACGTGGGTCATCTTCGAGGGATGTACGACCACGTTTAAATTCATCTGCCCACTTTTTAACGGTTGACGTTGAAGGAGCAGAGTCCCCGTACACTTTTGTCAACTGCGAATGAATTTCCATAGGGGTTAAACCATCCAAAACAAAGAATTTTATAACAGCACGATATTCAAGTTTATCCATTTAAAAAAATAACACGCACGACGTCTACTACAAAAATTCTTGCAAACAAACTACTTGAGAGAACAAGTTGAAAGTTTTCATATGAATTAAAGACACATGCAGCCACGCAGGAAACATAAATTTCTGTTAATTGTCACGCCATCTCTGTGTCAGGCCGAGAACTTTGCACCTTGCCCACGTAAGCTCTTATAATTACGAATTACAAGCAACCTGACCTGGAATTGCCACGTCGAAAGTTGGTGTCGCCATCTTGTTACAGCTATTTACTGCATTCGTAGAGTAAAACAAGTAGCTACATATGAAACAGCTGTTTACTTTCCTCATTTTCAGCGTGGGGCTACGTGTGGATATGATACTCTGACGTGGGACGTTTCAAGTTGCAGCTGAATCAGTGTTCAAAATGCAAAAGAGTGCAATTAAAGCTCTTGGTAATGAACTAAATACTGCAAGTTGTAAAAACTTATTTTTATATATACTTAGTCTCCTCCATAAATCAGCATATAAATAGTGATCTTCATGACAACGAGAAAAGATATCAGAGGAATTTGGTCATACCGTACTGCAGCATTCAAGATAGTTTTGATCGAGCCTGTGGTTGATTAACTTAATCACTAAAGGTTAATATATATCCCCTTTCCACATTAATTTTCGTATTCTGTATACATTTTTCGACAACTAAGTCGTCATCAGCTGATATTTAAAGTGTCCCACACGAGCTGTACCGTTGAAAGCCAAACGCACACTCGCACTACTGTGCGTTTTGGCTTTCAACGGTACAGATCGTGTGCGGAATTTGTTTCGTACGGGTATTTTGCTGTAGTTTTCCAGGTGCGGCACTGTATAATTATCTGCTGATGATGAGAAGTTAATTGTCGAAATACGTATGCAGAATACGAAAATTAATGCGGAAAGGGGTTATATATCAACCGTCAATGAATACAGTATTCAGTTAAAAAGTCGGTGAAAATAGAATATTGTTGCTTTTATTCGATTAATTACTTTTTAAATTATAAATTTTAGCGTGTTTGTTTTAATGTTATATTTATTTTGCATATATTTTACAACATATGATGAACGTTTACATACGAGGAGCTACCCAAAAATAACCGGAATAGCAGCGCTGAGGATGGGGCTTGCCTACCACGCATTCCTGGAGATAAGTACACGTGACGCAACTTGTTCTGCGTTCGGTGCGGTCAGTTCTTTCGCCGATTAAGATTGAGTCTTGCTGCAGTGCATTTTTTTCTAAATACATTTTCGTTTGCTCATAGTTTTTTGTAGTGTCGGACTTAAGTCAACAGTGTGTGATGTGAAATTTAGAGGTTCCGAAAAGACTACGTAGCAGTGCGTGACGAAAGAGGCATTTATGGCAAACGGGGGAATGGATTTTCCACCATGCCAATGCACCTGTTCACAATAGCGGCTTCCGTACAGAAACTTTCAAACGATTTTATCTCTAATTTGTTTATTCCGATTAATGTTTGTCTCTGCTGCAATTTCCGGTGGAGTTTTTCGTCTGTTTCTTCTACTTAACAAAACTATTGTTTGATCCTCTGCTGGTGTTGTTATTTTTGGTCGGACTGGTCTCTTTTTATTCAATAAACTACCAGTTTCTCTACATTTTTTAATATTATAATCCCCAGTTTTGTGACTTAAATTCAGTAATTTCGAAATTTGTCTATTACTTTTGCCAATATCATAGAGACGCTATAAGAGCATCTCTTTGTATCGATAGTCCTGTTCTACGTCGTTCTCAAACCTCATTGTACTGAATTTTGGGTAAAGATATTGGCTTACATTTTTACAAGATCAAATTAACCCAAGCACTAAAGCCTCTTAATCATTTTAAGCGCAGAAACTTCTCCGATTGGGCTTTACTAAAGTTCGAAAAAAATCCCGACTTTCGTCGAAAAATCATCTGCAGCAACGAAGATTATTTCTAGCTTAATGGCTTTGTCAATATGGAAGAAATGCGTTATTCGACAGGAACAAACCCACATGTGCTTCAAGAGACTCCATTTTAACAACAAAAAATGACCGCGTGGTAGGGATTCATGCCGGAGGTGAGATTGTATCATATTTTTTCGTAGATGAAAATGATCGCTGTATTACGGTCAATGGAGTTCGCTATCGTGCCATGTTGGAAGACTATTTTTGGAAAGAATTGGATGAACTTGACATAAGTGATATATGGTTCCAACAAGATGGTGCCACATGCCACACAGCTGGTCAAACAATTTATCTATTGAGGGGAAGTTTGGTAACCGTGTATTCTCGAGAAATGGTTCGGTCGAGTCGCCACTTCGTTCATGCGATTTCACACCGTTGGATTTCTTTTTATGGGGATACGTTGAGTCGTTGGTTTAAGCCAACAAGCCGACAACGTTAGAGAAGCTCAGGGACAATATCGAATGTGAAATTGTCAACTATCCAGCCGATATATCTGAAAGACTGGTGGAAAATTTACTCCAAAGAATCGATCGCTGCAAACGTGCTCATGGTGGTTATATGCACGAGATCGAATTCCATAGTTAAGTGTAACACGTGTACTGCACCTGGAATAAATTTCAGCTCAAATCTCAATTGTTTTGTGTTTTATTTAAATACAAAATTGTCATGTCCTTATTGAAAAACCCGTGTTTTATATGATGTTCCTTGATTTAAATAAGATTCATTGTCTATGGCTTTTACCATAACGAAGGTTTGTCTTCAATTTATATTCATTTGTGTGTATAAAATTGTAAAAGACTTACATAAACACGAAAAAAAGGATGAATCCTTGAGGCGGCCTCTACATTAAACTCACATCATAAAATTAAATTCAATTTCAACTACGTAAATAACAGAAACACAATCTTCCACGATACGCCAAACGAAGTAATATACGGAAAAACTCAAAAAGACAATCCAACAACAGAATTGAAACGCAATTGGAATAACTGAAATGAAGCAGAACAATGAAAACGTTTATATGAAGAACCGAAAGTAAATCATGAGAAAGAAATGACAGGGCGAGAGGAGTGACGGCAGCGAAACGGACCGACGGTCGGCAAAATCGAATCGCAAGCCTATTAACGGGAACAATGGCGTACTTTTCCGATCAAACAGCGGAAGAGGACTTGTTATATTTATCTCGTGTCACCTGGTATCGACAGGAAAAAAGTAACTAGCAGTCGGTGATTGCTCATTGCCTCGGCGTCTCTCGCTCCATTGGCGACCTCATCAGTTCAATCCTGGTCACGTCACACACGGATGGCCTACCGACTCTTGACCGTCTTTTTCTTATATATGCTTATCGATATATTTTATTTGTAATAATGTTAGGAGAGTTGGTTTCTTAGATACGTCAACATTTCCTGATGGAATCTCAGCAACAGATAGCCGTTTATTGACATAACTTCGAATGGTGAATTTTTACAATTGTCTATGGAGCCTAGTTGCTACTGAAAGTGTGTTCAGTGTTACACGAAACTATATTGTGAAAAAATAAAGCGTTTCATTTCAATAATTTAGTGATTTTTCATTTTTGTTTTCAATGCTGGAATTGTTCGTCGAATTTTTTTCATTTGGTGTCCAAACCTCCACATTTGACTAGGCATTATTTGAAGACCATCCCAATACCTTAATTTCATCGCACGAGCAATATATTGTTAATTTGGAGATCTAAAAAAATGCGCTGTCCTGTTGGGATACGACATCTCTATTGAACACACAACAGAACAAATTTTTGCCCAAAATGCCTTGATATTTTATTTTTCATGTTAACAGTAGCATCAAATTTGCCTACATACAAACTCAGACCATAACACTTTGTGGAAATTTCACAACACGCTTAAGACACTCTTTCTCGAATGCTTGTAATTTTATTTATCTTGTAATTTCTTCAGTATTCCTTCAAGAGTTCCTTGGAGTTTCTATTTAGAATCCCTTATATTGACCATCTTTGTAAACGATCATTTGGAGCTTGTAAATTAGAAAGCTCTAGCATATGTAGATGATTTAAAAACCTTCCATAGTATTAGCTCATCTGAGAATAACATCGATATTAAAACAATTCGAAAACAATAGATGACTTCAAGTTAATGTCTCTTGGCTTCGCTGCAGACTTATTGGTATCTTTCATGCATTACATTTCTTCAGGAGTTCTCCAGGGCCTCAATTTAGAGCCAATTATATTGACCATCTTTGTAAACGATCACTTGAAATATCCATATTGTAAAGTATTAGCATATGCAAGCGATTTAGAAACCTTCCATAGTACTAACTCATCTAAAAATAGCATCAATATTAAGACAATTTAAAAACAGTAGATAGACTTTAAGGTAATGTCTCTTTGCCTGGCTTCTGACTTATTTGGGTACTGCCTACTTGCAAAATATTTTAGTTTATGTCTATTAGAATTTATTCTCATATAATTTGTTGGCATTTCTTCAGGACTTTTCCAGGGCTTCTATTTTGAGTCCTGACGAATCGTTCATCAGATTTTGACCAATGAATTTGAGATGAAGTAAATGCGCGTGAAAGTAATTCTGAAAAATCTTTGGTAGGACCAGATCGACAGCAGGGAAAAGTCTTGACCTTTTAGGGCGAATTGAAAAATGATCTTCTTGTTCTAGAACACATTATTAGTGACAAGTCTGAGATATTTGAATACAATAAAAAAACGATGCCAAAACTTGAAATAGCATACTTCATCTTCCACAGCGGCCAAAAATGCTAGAATAAGTAAATTAAAGATGAAAATCATGCTCGTTTGCCTTTTCCCCTAAGAAATTTGAGATTTGAGTTCTCCAGGACTTCTATTTTGAGTCCTGACGAATCGTTCATCAGATTTCGACCAACGAATTTAGGGTGAAGTAAATGCGCGTGAAAATAATCCTGAAAAACCCTTGGTAGGACCAGATTGACAATAGCAGGGAAACGTCTTGACCTTTTAGGGCGAATTTTAAAAATGATCCTCTTATTCTAGAGCGTGTTATTATTAGTGATAAGTCTGAAATATTTGAATACAATAGAAAAACGAAGCCAAAGCCTGAAGTAGCATACTTTATCTTCCACAACGGCCAAAAAAAGCTAGAATAAGTAAATTAAACATGAAAATCATGCTTATTTGCTTTTTCCTATAAGAAATTTGTCCCTCAAGGCCAAAGTGAACAAGCATTTTTACCAAATTTGTTCTTGAAAGACTTCATTTATGTGAGACCGAACATTAAGAGCATCACGACAATGAGCCTTGCCATAAGTATGACATTTTACCAACTTAAATTTGTCCACAAAGCTTTAGATTTCGCTCACATCAAACTTTTCTTTTGGACTTCCATGAATAGTCTTACAAAAATGAAAATTACTAACAATTGTCTTTATAAATATGCCTTTTTGTCGATATCACTTATTCTCAGATTTGCACATCCATTGTTTGCAACATTACCAGAAAAGGTATAGACCAGATTCGTCACTCAATAAAGTGGTTATTTCTTGCAAAGTTGTCCTTCTATGGTACTTAAAAATTGCAGTATTCTTTATTCTATTATATCGCATTATCTCTTTCTACATGTTTTTTATCTATCTCCAATTGTCGATTATGACGTTTTAAGGTGATTTCCTATATCTAGAATTGATTCGTTGTCAGCATATTAACTAATAGTAATTTGATAAAGAGAAAACGAGGTAGACCGAGAGAAACATGGGACGAGATGGAGAAGATTATGATTGGAAGGTATAGTCGTGGATGGAAGCCAAGACAAAAAGTAGTGGCGAAAATTTATGAGTGAAAAATGGAAAAATAGACTAACGCTACGCCGAACGGCAGACGGAGTTCTTGGATTATGAGATGAATTTGACAATTTTTTTTTAATGGATACATAATGAGCTGTTATTTTCTGAACCAATAATTGATAGTTTCTTCCAATCTAAATTACTTGAAAACTTGACATTATTTTTAGCGCAGATGTCAAGGCATGGTGAATTCAAACATGTAATTGGCAAGAAAAAGTATTAATAATTTAATTAAAACTGTTAAGGTAATGGCAAATGGAATATCGTAATCATAATTACGAGGGTTTTCCCAGAAGTACCCAACCCAACAAAGAAAACACGAACATTTTGGAAAGAAATATATTTATTTTTCAACTTAATCTCCTTTCAACTCTATACACTGTTCCCAACGATGTTCAATAAGTTTGATACTCTTTTTATAACAAGAACTGTCTTGCTCCTCAAAATAGTCATTAACTGCTGATATCACTTCTTCATCGTTGGAAAATTTTTGACCACTGAGCCATCAAGTTTGGGAACAGAAAATAATCCGAGAATAGGTGAATAGGGTGCATGAGGTAGCAATTCATTAATTTTGGCTATTGCAATAACGGATTTCTGTGTTGGTGCATTGTCTTGATGAACCAACACTTTCATCTTAGCCAAATGCGGCCGTTTTTGCTTGATTTCTTCGCTCAAACGTTGCAAGTTCGCATAATACTCTCCGTTGATAATTTTTCCTTTTTCAAGATAGTCAATGAAAATTATTCCACGCGCATCCCAAAAAATCGATGCATGACCTTGCCTGCAGATGAAACGATCTTCGCCTTCTTTGGAGCCGGTTCTCCCTTTTGAATCCATTGTTTTGATTGTTCTTTTGTCTCGGGTGTGAAGTGATCGACCCATGTTTCATCCACGGTTATGAAACGGCGTAAAAATTTTGCTTTTGTTGCTGTGAAACTTCGCTAAACACTCAATTGAAACATCTTCACGACACTGAGCAAACGCGGCACTCATCTTGCACACAGTTCTTTCGCATGTCCAAATTTTCAGATAATGTGTCTGCTAGCTCGCGTACTTTCAGCCGGCAATCATCCAGTATCGCTTTGTGCATTTTCTTCACCATTTCCGGAACCGTCACCTCATTTGTTCGGCCACTGCGATGATCGTCTTGGCAGCTCGTACGGTCTCTTCTAAAGTAGAACCCACTTCAGCTTTTTAAATAAAAGTATTGTATTACGTAACGATGACCAATTTTGTCAATTTTTACAAATTCCCTGAAAACATTCACTATTGATGACTGCCAAACAAGTCTTCAGACTTGAAATATATGCTTTATAGATTGTGTACTTTCTAATATAGTGGTATTTTTCAAACAACTACCGCCATCTCTAGGTCAGGCCGGGTACTTGTGGGACTACCCTCGTATTTGTATACTATACATACATTTATAAAATCGCCTGTAAAATAGTTTATTTCATAAAATTATACAATATTAGGTTCTTGTTGAGCTGTAAGTCATATCCATTAAAAATAGGTCCGAAAGAGAACTATGAAAGCAGTTTGCTTTTCATCTTCATCTATTAGATTACAATTTAATTTCAGAAACACAGCATGTGAATAACCTTCGGTCTCTAGACGTGAATGCGGAATAAGGGATTGCCTTGGCCGCGAGCCACCGCCCTCCCCATCTGTCAAGGCAAATATCAAGCGATAACATGGCAAAGATCGCCACCTCATCTCGTACAGACAAAGTCTCAAGTTTTTATACTTCGTATAATTGTTTCAGCTCGGCTGGAAATCAAATAAGTCCTGATAAGTCCGTCGGATACCCGAGTAAACTTACACAGAAATTCTTCTCGGCTGTAAAGGTAAATCGAGCGCACTGCAATTATTAACACTAAAAATGTCAAAAGTGGAGTACGAACGTAACGAGAAAAACGCCGTTTTATTCGTTTTCTTTTTTAAACTCGTCTCTGTTTACTCGAAGTGGAGAACAGTTAGTTTAGTGATTTGCGAGGCTGGATGTGAATCAGATATGAAGAGGAGAACTAGAAATAATATAAGAATCATTTCTATTATTTTCATATACAGCGTATTCCCAATCTTGGTGACTATTCCTTACATATAAATAGCGCTTATGAAACTGTACCAATTAATATTAAAAAATAATAAAAAGTTTATTAGTAATCAAGTTATATACAGTATATTCTCCCTTAACGGACATCTCCCGACAATGGACATCGCTAATCAATGGACAGTTTTTGATGCACCGACCGTCACTATACTATTTGCTATATAACAACATCTCTCACTAAAGGATATTCTTAACAATGGACACGGACAGTAATATACATCCACTACAGTAAATTTAAATGAAAATTTATTTCTTTACAATGGACATTAGTACTTTATTGCAATTCCTATAATTTCCAAACATAATTCCATATTTTAATATAAGTGCTGTAATGATGGTCTTTCGGTTTATTATATGTAGTTACATAAATGTATAATAACTATGATCGCTGTAACAGTGACCCAATATATCGCTTCGAACAATTTGTGGTGAAGCCGCCGCAGTAAATGTGGATGAAATATCTGTCTGGAAGAAACAGTTGATAGGTATCACAAAGAAATACTCACCGAAAGACTTTTTAATGCAAATGAAACTTGACTTTTTTTCCGGGCTTTGCCAAACAAAATCTTTGCCAAACAAAATCTTTGCATTAAAAGGTGAAAAATGTTCGGATGGCAAAGCTGCTAAGGAAAGACTAACTATTCGCTTGTGTGCGAATATGGTTGGAGAAAAGGAAAGACCTTTAGTAATTGAGAAAAGTAAGAATCTACGATGGTTTAGAGGAGCAAACGTCGAGAAGTTGCTAGTGGAGTGGTATTCTAATAAAAAAGTGTGGATGACGAGGGAAATTATGACAATTTGGTTAACCAAATTTCATAGCAAAATGCAACAGCGGAATAGAAAAGTTCTTTTATTTTTAGACAACGCCACGTTACACCCCAAACTTGAGTTACGAAATTTTAAACTAATATTTTTGCCCCCAAACACTACCTCTTATTGTTAGCCATTTGATCAAGGGATTGTCAATAATTTTAAATCCAACTACAGAAAGCTTTTGGTTAAGAGACTTTTATCGTCTATGGATAATTGTAAATCTACCGAACATATAGAAAAATTCATTGACAATCTCAGTACCCTTATATGGACCATTACTGCTTGAAAAACTGTAAACGCTGAAACTATCAACAAATATTTTCTTAATGCTGGATTTGGTGAGTGGAATGTCGAAGATATTTGCGAGAATATACACTTAGGTGCTGAAGACGATGTGCCACTATCGGAACTCTGTAAACCCTACCCTGACATATTATCGTATGCACAAATTGATGATAATTTAACAGTCGAACTGAATAGTCCCTGGTCTACCATAGTAAAACACAGTTTTTTGGCAAAATTCGATTTTATTATTCAACATAGTTGCCTTCGAGGGCGATACACCGATTATAGCGTTCTTCCAACTTTTCGATACCATTTTTGTAGTACGAATTGTCTTTAGCCTCGAAATAGGCCTCAGATTCGGCGATCACCTCCTCAACCCTGCTAAATTTCTTCCCGACGAGCATTCTCTTGAGGTCTGCAAACAGGAAATAGTCGCTGGGGGCCACATCTGGAGAGTACGGTCGATGGGGAAGTAATTCGAAACCCAATTCACTTAATTTGGCCATTGTTTTCATTGATTTGTGACACTGTGCATTGTCTTGGTGAAACAGCACTTTCTTCTTCTTCATATGGGGCCGTTTTTTTTGCGATTTCGTTCTTCAAACGGTCCAGTAACGCTGTATAATAGTCGCTGTTGATGGACTGGCCCTTTTTAAGATAATCCATGAACATTATTCCATGCGCATCCCAAGAAACTGACGCCATAACTTTTCCAGCTGACTGTTACGTCTTTCCACGCTTTGGAGCCGGTTCATCGCGTGCAGTCCACTCGGCTGACTGTCGATTGGACTCTGGAGTGTAGTGATGAATCCATGTTTCATCCATTGTCACATATGACGCAAAAACTCGGTTTTATTACGATTTAACAGCTTCAAACACAGCTCAGAATCATCAACTCGTTGTTGTTTTTGATCAAATGTGAGCTCGTGTGGCACCCATTTTGCACAGAGCTTCCGCATGCCCAAATATTCATGCACGATGTGTCCAACACGTTCCTTTGATATCTTTAGGATGTCAACTATCTCGATCAACTTTACTTTACGGTCATTTAAAATGATTTTGCGAACTTTTTTTGATGTTTTCGTCGGTGACAGCCTCTTTTGGTCGTCCACTGCGTTCGCCGCCTTCAGTGCTCATTTCACCACGTTTAAACTTAGCATACCAATCAATTATGGTTGATTTTCCTGGCGCAGAGTCCGGAAACTCCTCATCAAGCCATGCTTTTGCTTCAACGGTATTTTTTCCCTTCAAAAAGCAGTACTTTATCAGCACACGAAATTCTTTTTTTTCCATTTTTTTAAATAACAAAAGTAGCTTCACTCTTAACGCAATATCTCAGTAACTAATGGTCGGATTGCTGTCAAATTTTGACACGTTTCGTTTGAAGGTTAGTACTATCTGAAAAACATATGGATTTAATAACAGTAACGCCATCTATGTGCCAGACCGGGGACTTTTCAGCCGACCTGGTACATACCGAGAATCCCGATATTAGCGTACAAAAGTGTGCGCGTGAATTTCAAAACAGTACCAATGTACGTGATAGCAACAGTGAGGATGATGACGATATCATTTCAGAAACTAAAAACATTAACGAAGCTTATGAAAAGCTAAAGGATATTCAAAACTTCTTTTTCTTGTCTGGCGATATTACGCAAGGAGAAAAAGTTGCTGAGATAGTATGCAATGTAGAAACACAAATTGTAAGAAGAAGAATTGAAAATCTAAAACAAACTAAAATTTTAAATTTTTTTAAATAAGTTAGTTTTAAGTATGTTGTAAGAATAAATTAATTAAAAATTATTTATACTCTTTTTTTTATCCCACCAATGGACATCTTTGAACAATGGACAGTTTTTTATACATCGATACTGTTCGTTATACAGAGAATCTACTGTATTTTTAAATATTAACTTAAGACACTTGACCAACGCCGGTACGTACACTTATGTGTTGGAAGATTGCCGAGTCATCAGCCTCAGTAAACTATAGTCCAAAGTCAGTGTGTCTAGTGAACGCTTTGGAGAGTAGTTTATTCCCAAAAAGGTACAGGTTTTTCGACAATTTGTTTCGTTAGCTGTCGTTACACTGTTGTTGTGTACATTGTTACTATTATCGTTTTTTATTATTGGCGTTTCATATAGTTTTTAGTTAATTTTAGTATTTTTATATCTATGGCGTACTATTTCTGATAAAATGGCGCATTGCTAGCCAAATATTGAACTAACAGACATGAAAGTATTGAAGCAATTTCTGAGATATATTCTGAACCGATTTCGAATCGAATAATACACCACGCTCTAGAGATTTTTGAATTCGATACAATAGATACGTAATACGGATAATTTGTAGTTACGAGGTCGTGATAGCCGTCCCGGTAGCACATTGCGTATAGTAACAGCACATGAAGAAATAATATTAAATAATCCCACACACTGTCACACACTTCTGGCCTCTTATTTCTTAATTGTTCCAAGATTTTCATGTCATCATGTGTCTAAATTATTCAAGTTTATTTTCCTGATTGATTGTATTAGGCAAAGTGATTTTAACTCTTCATATGAAGTAATTAAAAATGATATAAGATCTCTTACTAAATTTCCTCCACTCTTTTCTATCCTTGACCAGTTGTGTGGCCTCTTATCATCTCCTGACTCCTTTTTCTAGGAGGTCTATCCTTGTTCCATGCAAAACATGAACATCCTATACTTGTTCCATGTTTGCATGGTCTTTCCTCCAATTACTCTCAAATTGCAAACTCTCTTAGTTTGTCCATCGTCTACCATTCCAGTTATGTGCCCAAATCATTCTCGCTTCTATCCCTGATTGGATCTGTTAGAAAAAGTGATTTCGACTCTTTATATGGCGTAATTAAAAATGATATCAGATCTCTTAAATAATTGCCTCCATTCTTTTTTATCTTTGGCCAGTTGCTTTACCTTCTGTCATGTCCTGCCTTCTGTTTCCAGGAAGTCTGTAATAGAATTGTTGCGTATTTTGCATGGTTTTTCTCTTCTATTTCCTCCGAGTACTCTTAAATTCCAAACTCTCTTAGATTAACCATCGTCTACTATTCCAGTCATGTACCCAAGTCATTCTAGTTTCTAACTCTGATTGATTGTGTTAGGCAAAGTGATTTCGTCTCTTTATATGACGTAATTAATGCTTTTTTATTCTTGGTCAGTTGCTTTACCTTCTGTCAAGTCCTGCTTTCTGTTTCCAGGAAGTCCGTAATTGAATTGTTGCATATTTTACATGGTTTTTCTCTTCTATTTCCTCCGAGTACTCTTAAATTCCAAACTCTCTTAGATTAACCATCGTCTACTATTCCAGTCATGTACCCAAGTCATTCTAGTTTCTAACTCTGATTGATTGTGTTAGGCAAAGTGATTTCGTCTCTTTATATGACGTAATTAATGCTTTTTTATTCTTGGTCAGTTGCTTTACCTTCTGTTAAGTCCTGCTTTCTGTTTCCAGGAAGTCTGTAATTGAATTGTTGCATATTTTACATGGTTTTTCTCTTCTATTTCCTCCGAGTACTCTTAAATTCCAAACTCTCTTAGATTAACCATCGTCTACTATTCCAGTCATGTACCCAAGTCATTCTAGTTTCTAACTCTGATTGATTGTGTTAGGCAAAGTGATTTCGTCTCTTTATATGACGTAATTAATGCTTTTTTATTCTTGGTCAGTTGCTTTACCTTCTGCCAAGTCCTGCTTTCTGTTTCCAGGAAGTCTGTAATTGAATTGTTGCATATTTTACATGGTTTTTCTCTTCTATTTCCTCCGAGTACTCCAAATTCCATGCTGTCTTAGTTTAACCATCATCTACTATTCCAATCATGTGCCCAAATCATTCTAGCGTCTATCTCTGATTTATTGGGTTACACAAAGTGATGCTGACTCTTTATATGAAGTAATTAAACATGATATTAGGTGTCCTAGCCAATTTCCTCCATTCTTTTTTATCAAAAGCCAATTGTTTCACACCCTATCATCTCCTACTTCTTCTTTCTAGGAAGTCTATAATAGATTTGTTGTATGTTTTGCATGGTCATTCTCTTCTATCTCCTCCGAGTACTCTCAAATCCCAAACTCTCTTAGTTTGTCCATTGTCTATCATTCCAATCATGTGCTTAAAGCATTCTTGTTTGTATCTCTGATTGATTGCGTTAAACAAAGTGATTCTGAGTCTTTATGTGAAGTAATTAAAAATGGTATTAGATTTCTTAATAAATTTCCTCCACTCTTTTCTAACCCTGGCCGTTCTTGCTTCTTCATTCTAGGAGGTCTATAATTTAAGTTTTCCATATTTCGCATGGCATTTCTCCTATATTTCCTTCGATTATTTTCATTTCCCACACTCTCTTAGTTAGAATGTCTTTTGTTATTCCAATTATGTGCCCAAATAATTAATTTTCTTTAGCTGATTGCTTCCACATCTTTATTTCTTACTCGATGTGTCTTTTGTAATTCACTACTTTTTTAAGGAATTTGAAACAAAATAATAACAAAATAGGTCACCTTCTTAGCGACTAAAAAACTTACTTTTTTATAATTTTGGACTATTCTTCTGGTATTAAAGTATAGAATAACTTAAACTTTTCTCAACATTTTTCCACGTCTCCATATAAAACTACTGTACTTCTTATATACTACGACCATACAACGCCTATAATAACCTGTTAATAGTTCCTTCGAATCAAGTCTCTTTCTATTAAGTTATCGGAAAATAACGAGCAAAGTTTCACCAATGAACAATTCGCCCAGATTTCTCAAATAGTAGCCCATATTTTGCAACGTTTCTTGTGCTCCCGCGAGCTCCACTCCTATATGTATGGAATTATTTAGCGTTCGACCGGCTGCATCATTATTTAACGGCAGAAATCAATAGCAGCATCTAAAGCGCACTGGTTTAGCAACGGCGAAGGGTTAAGGGAGTGCGAGAGAGATCATGGACCGATATAATATCCGATGCTGGAAATTCGAAAATAGCAAAACAATTAAACAGCGGTTGTAATTAGTTGTAATTCTAATAGAGTTTTGGTAGGATAGGGGAATTACGTTTAAATTATTGATATCAACAGGATGTGTACATTCCATAATTATGCCCAAGTCTAAATGGAGAAAAAACTGAAAATATGTAATTTGGGCTTTCGTTAAATCATCAACATTTTATTAAGAATTATACAATCTTGTTCAGATTTTGAAATCTCGTAACTTTAGGACCAGTGGCAAAATGCACGAAAATTGTTTGACAGATGGGACTCGAAATGAAACAAAAGAATTAAGATATCAGATGCGCAACTAAGTTCTCGCTGTTTTTTTGATGAAAATGCAACTTTATTGTGAAAAAATGTTTACAAATGACTCATTCAAAATATTGCCTATCGCTAGCGACTATTTCTTTTGTATACGCATCATCTAAACATTTAGTGAACACTATTTGAGTGAGATCTGAGGAGGACTGTAAATCAGAAGAGGATAGGATGGAACATTTCACGTAGCTACATCGCGAAATCTAATTTTTTTCCCAAAATAAACAGCAAATTTTCATTTTGCAAACATTAAAAGTTAAATGACGTCAATATTAACAAATTGTTTCAAATGAAAGTGAATTGATACACTGCTCTACGCAGCAGTTAAATATTGGGTTGGCAACTAAGTACTTTCGGTTTTTACTGATAGAGAGCGTTGCTTTATTTTTTGTATAACGTATGTTAGTGCTGTACTTTACCGTTTGTCGCGTGATACTAGTCACATTGACGTAACTTCAGAAGCAAGTAGTGCGTGATCTTTATTAAAGCTATTAGTTGTGGGTTAATTTTAAATGGAGTGCAGAAACGAACATTTTCGACATATTTTACTATTTTATTTCCATAAAGGAAAGAAAGCTGCTGCGGCTCACAAAAAGATATGTGAAATTTATGGTGCTAATTGCTTAACAGAGCGCACGTGTCAGAATTGGTATAAAAAATTCCGTCCTGGAGATTTTTCCCTCAAAGATGAGCAACGTTCTGGTCGGCCTACTGAAGTTGATGATGATCAAATCAAAGTCATAATTGAAGAGGATCGTCATGTAACTGTTCGAGAGGTTGCGGCGAGGCTACATGTATCGCACACAACAATTGAAACACATTTAAAATGTCTTGGGCTAGTTAAGAAGCTTGATATTTGGGTCCCTCGCGAATTGAAAGAAATTCATTTAACACAAAGAATCAACTTTTGCGATATGCACCTTAGACGAAGTGAAACCCACCCTTTCTTAAAAAGAATCATCACTGGTGATGAAAAATTGGTCCTGTACAGTAACATAGTTCGAAAACGATCATGGAGCAAACACGATAAACCAGAACTGTCAAATCGGAAAGGTGTAGTTTTCCACCAAGATAATGCAAGGCCTCACACAACTTTGGCAACTCGTGGGAAACTATTGGAGCTTGGCTGGGAAGTGATGCCACATCCCCCATACAACCCTGATCTAGCACCACCTGATTACCATTTATTTCGAAGTTTGCAGAATTCTTTGAATGGTAAAACTTTCACAAATGACGATGACCTTCACTCGCGCCTGGTGCTGATAACGACCATAAATTTTATGAGCGCGGAATCATGCAGCTGAAAGAAAGATGGCAAAAGGTCATTGAGCAAAATGGAAAATATATAATTGATTAGAAACTATTCTTTGTTTAAAAAAAAGTGCTTTATTTTATACTACAAAACCGAAAGTACTTAGTTGTCAACCCAATACTTGAAAGGCAAAGCATCAAAAAGCCCTTTTACGCAACATTAAGTTGGCCAAATTGCTGTAAATTTTGTTCATATTCGGGACTTTATGGAAATCCGCCGTCTAATATTTTTAAAATTATAATTGCTCTGTTTTACGGTAAACTTTTCAATTCTTTAAGGACTCCTTTGTCCTCGATTCTGTTCATTACTCTTTTGAAGCTGGTCTAAACAAAGGGAACGAAAAAGAAACTCTGAAGGGATTTAATCATTAATTATTTAATTAATGAATTAATATTATTAAAATTGTTAATTAGATCGAGTTTGTTTAAATTATAAGTAACCTAAATATAAAAACTCCAATAAACACAATTTTAAAGTCGGCAATTTAAGTAAACGATTTTTCTAACTAAACTTCTAACAATGCTCCGTTATTTATTCAGTGTTTAATTTAATAAAATGAACAGTAAAATTACGAT